>OX421498.1:36515117-36622617 GCA_949126835.1 Anisus vortex
CTAGCAATCATGGACGTGCGCATTGCTGTGCATGGAGAGTAAGGAAGTTGAGCGGTGGAGGAGGCAGTTACTTACAGTTTGTGTTACTGTTATTTGTAGAATTTCACACATTCAGCTAATTCCGCCGTCCACATGAAAACACATAATCCCTATGCCCAAGCATTAAGTGTTGTTTTTTTTTATATTTTTGCGGGGGGGGGTGGGGGGGAGGGGGGAAGGGAAATCACTGTTTGAAGAAAACGGTGGAAACGGCGCCTATATATCCTTCCTTTTAGCCAATATCTTGGCGCCCTCGTCCCCAGCTGCCCCCCCCCCCTCTCCGCCCCGCTCCGCCTTGAACCAATCACATGCTCAAGCACGCTCTGCTCCGGAGTCCATGACAAGATTAAGTTTTTTTTTTGGTGAAGTATCGAACACTGCCTCGGGACGCAAAAAACTTTTGGGCAGTCTAAATTGCTGGGCGCGGGGGGGAGGGGCGGGCGGAGACGTGGCGGTGGGTGGATGGGGGTGCCGGACTGATTGAAAATCGATTTCACTGATCATCTCAATGCCCGGGCCGGAGGAACAAGGAACATGTCGGTCTATGAACAAACACTTTGCTGAATAGACAAGAACTTCTTTAAGGAACTGCTGGTCTCAAAAGGAGATGAACGCCAGTAGGAACTGCTCGTTTCATTCATAGTGCTGAAAGATTCTACGGATGAGCGTAGGACGCAATAATCTTTTTTTTACAGAAGGAGCGTCTGTAATAATGAAATAAAATAAGATAATAAGGTGCTAGAGTATTTTTGACAGTTATCTAAATTAAAGATAACACCATTTTAAGTAACTGTAAAATTGATTGAACTTTTAGAAACTTAGTAGGAGCAATGCAATTTTTTATAATACAACATCTCCGTGCATGGCAAGCTGTAACAAGAAAATAAACATCGGCGGCTTGTTAAAGATTTATTACATAAAAATTTCGGCAGCAAAGTATAATATGGTGCCTAATAGTAACGTTAATACAATTATTAATACAAATACCTAGTGTCACAACTATATTATCAACAGGTCACCCCCTTGATCACTAATAATAGCAGTACTAGCACTAATATCACTACTGATAATTATAATCCACCTATAACTTAAACACCAATAGTTAAATAACTAGACCTAGAAACAGTAGAGAAGGAATCGGCAACCTAAAGTTGCCAAGCTTGGCACGCAGAGAGATCTCCTAGAAGTTTTTTAAATATAGATTCTAGATGGAAAAAAACTACTAACAACATTTTCCGGTCCTGAATGATTAAATCTGACTGTTGAAGCCGATGTTTCTGAACTACATGGCGACACATTTCAGTGAGTTGAACTTGCATTTACAAGGACCACTGGAATGGATTTGCAATGAAACTAGACAAATCTTGCCGTGAAATTAATTTCAAAACATTTAAGTACATGTACATCCCTATATTAAGGCATATATTTAGATAGATAGTTGGGCTTTTTCAGAAGTACATCCAGGGTTGTTAATATTGCAATATTGTATTGGTATTGGTAGTATTGCCAATACTTTTTTAAGTATTGGGACGATATTGCAATACTTCTTGAAATTTGATATTGGTATTGGTATTGCCAATAATTATTTTTGATATTGGTATTGATTTTTAACCAATACTAAAAGCAATATTCAATAAATTCTCTACAACATTGGTTGAGAATAAAGTATTTTTATGTCTAAAATTATTCTTGTAGTTGGCAGCTGGGGCACCTGTAAGGGTTGACCTCTTAAGTTTCAGTAGATAGCTTCCCTGTATCCTTACGCCATGATGTATTTGGTTTTATAATTATTTATTATGTTTGATGAGACCTTGAATCCAACAAGCAGTGCAGATGACGATCAGATCCTGTATCACCTTCCGGCACATTGAAAATGTGCCTGTCATTTGTTCAGCCTTGTAGCAACAAGTGACTGTGCCAAAATTGATGATCCACTTTATAAGAGAACATCAGTTCAGACATTTTCAAAGTTGACAGCCCTCTGGAATAAACAAAACCGATCAGTTGTAGCTTCTGAAAATATCACGGATTCACTTGGTATGCTTTTGGTAACACCTGGTGAAACCCGGTGGAATTCAATGTATGATGCTGTCATCAGAGTTTACAACATTCTCTGTGTAAGTGACATGGAAGTTAAGTTTGACAAACTTTGTGATTAACTTGATATCAAAAGACTACAGCCTGTACAAAAAACATTTGTTAAAGAGTATGTTGCTGTTATGAAGCCTGTTTGCTGTGGACTAGATATTTTGCAGGGTGAAACTAAAAAAGACATTGGACTTGGTTTCCTTCTACCAACACTTGTCGTGATGAAGGCTCAGTTAAAAGTGTTTCTTGATCAAGGAAAGAATGATCGGCTCGTAATTTGTTCTCCATTAGCTTCATGTCTTTTGAATGCCATCGATAGAAGATTTTCAAACATGTTTCACAGCATTGATGCTCAGCTGGCATCCGTTGTACATCCCAAATTAAAGTTGGACTGGATCGGATAGATGATGATTTACAGCGTTCGCATCTTATTGAAGCACTGAAGAGACGCGTTTCACAATCACTGTTGGTTGCTCCGACTGATGATCAGAAAGCAACGTCGGCTGCTGCTGATGGTACAGATAATCAGCCAGACTTCTTCGCTGGATTGTCAGCCAGACGACATCGTGTGAATGTGATGTGAATCAAGAAATTAATAATTACTTGGCAGACACTTCAGACAGTATTGCATCATTGGATGCCTATCCACATATCCGTAAAATATACAGAGACCTGAATACAGGACTTCCTTCAAGCGCTGCTGTTGAAAGGTTGTTTTCATTAGGAGAACGAGTATTTTCCCTTCTTCGTTCATGACTGAGCAGTGCGCATTTTGAAATGGTTACTTTTCTTCGCCTGGCTAAGTGGTAACGGCCATATAGGTGGCGTTACCCTGTGAACTCTACTAAAATTCATCGTTCATCGTTAGTTTTCCAGATGTGATGCAATCCACTGGCTCGGTCTGACTGTTTTTACTATAGTGTGATGTTTAACCGTTTATGTATCATTTGCTTTTCTATGACAGTCATTTGCTTCATTCATCCATTCATTCATCCATCCATCCATTCATTCATTCACAATATGTGTACAGTATACATATTAAAAATCTTGTTGCTTAAGGACGTTAAGGTATGCCGACTGATTTAATATGTTGTCACTTTTGAATGCTTTGAGGAAAACTGATGAAGCAAGTTTTAACTATTGAACAAAATTTGGTTAAAAATACATTGTCTAAATAAGCCAAAAATGTTGTTATCGTTTATCGATGTAAGTGATATAGTGTGATGAATGACGTATTTGCGTATTGGTAAGGCAATAATAAATAAATATTGGTATTGGTATTGCAATACTGGTTTTAAAATTGTATTGGTATTGGTATTGCCAATAGATTTTACAGGCAGTATTGGTATTGGTATTGCCAATAATTTTTTTTAGTATTGTTAACAACCCTGAGTACATCGAAGTACTCAAAGCGAAGTTTTCTAACCAAAGACACGACTTTCAAATTCATGAACTCATTTGTTTATACCTCATCAAGCCTCACTAGCTTGATCTTACTACAACCTTCTTAGAGGTGGATATTTTTTCAAGTATCTGCGATTTTAAAATGCAGCAAGTTGAATTTTAAACATTTCAAAAATGGGCATCCAAATGTGCCCATTTGCGGAAAAAATCTGGAAGGAAGCTGCTTAGCTTAGGAAAGTCATCTGCTATTTTCAACTGATATGCATTAGTTCTTCTACTTTCAGCATTTTGGTTTAACTTACCCTAATAAAGAAATAAAAATTAGTCAGTAATATTATTAATTTTACAAAACATAACTTGTTTGGCATCGCTATTGAATCAAATTAAATATATATAACTTTAAAATGATCAAACTTTAAAAAGTATTTAAAAATTGTATAAATATTACAGGACTAAAGAATGTATATGTATACTTTCAAACACTACATTAACTACCTAGTTTGTATGATAACTACAAACTACGTATCTAATTCGATTAATGGACCGGTAGAAATTTGTTAGTAACTAGACAGAGCCTTAAAGAACTCTGGCTTCCCCACACAACGTGTAGATCTTCTCCGCCTAGTGCGATTAGATTTTTCATACAGGTGTAGGAAGTCTTTGTCCCTCCCACCGAGCCTTGCGAGATTAGGAGCTTGCTCATTTTCTCGTAGTGGCTCTCTTATGGTCGGCCTGGACTACAGTGGTCTGCACTCGGCTCTCGTGAGAGTGATTGTGCAGAGGGCGGAACATGCTGAATCGAAGGATCAGTACAAACATAATGTAAGATCAGAGCGCATTTAACATTGAGCAACAAACAAATAAGAACGCGGATATAAGTCTCTAGGCCCTTATGCTAAAAAATATATGTATATCAAGGACTACTGAAGACAGGACGCGCAGACTTGAATTTCTGACTTCCTAGCTAAGGCCAGTTTTTTTTAACAGTAGCGATACACTCCCTTGGCGCAGTGATATAATGTTAACTATTATTAAGTAACTAACAAAATTCTTTACTAATATGATTCATTGTATTAATAGTTTATGTTATTTTCATTTATTTAATAACAAAGAACGATCTAATAGACATTAAAATGTCTTAATAATTACCAAGCATGAGCGCACTATTTTTTAAGGAGTCTGAATAGAAGGCACAGTTTGGTTCCAACATGGATACTTTTTGTTGATATTTTACTTCACTGCGTTTGTTTTCAATTTTTCGATCGTGTATTTTTATCAAAATGCCTAATAAATGTGGTGTAGTTAATTGTAAAGGTAATTATAATGCTGCCAACAAGTGTCGTTTGTTTAAAGTGCCAAATAGTGCATGTATACCATTATTGAAAGCAGAAAATATGAGAGGAGAGCATAATGTTTGTTTATTTTTAACTATCACAGTCAATTTACATTCTTTATATTCCTTGGTCATGAAAACACAAATAAATTTTACCATAGATATAGAAATCAAATTATCGTATTTATAATAATGGTATACATGTACCACTTGGCAAAATTCTCAACCCAAATAATCGACTTACTTCATAATCACTTTTTTTAGAGGCTGTGCATTTGTCTCTTAATTATGAGCCAGATAAATTGTATGGGTGGGCTACGTTTTTCCCTTTTTAGGTCAAGAAATAACGATTTTTTAGAATTTTTTTTTCACTTTATTTTATTCCTTAGGTGATCCCCCACACGAAACCGTCAACACCAACCGCATATATATATAGGGTATCATGTGTACGGCCCTAATCATTCAATCATCTAAATAGATCTTAAATAATATTCAAATGCTCTTTTAAACCCTCTCAATCCTAACCCCTCATTAGTAAACGGCCCTGCACATTAACATTATTGACATTATTGACATTAATTATGTTAGTTACTTAATAATAGTTTACTTAATATATAAGAGCGACAAAGGAGTGTATCGCTACTGTTAAAAAAACTGGCCTTAGCTAGCTAAGTCAGAAATTCAAGTCTGCGCGTCCTGTCTTCAGTAGTCCTTGATGTATATATATATAAATCCAATTAATAATTTAAAACTATACACATTTAGTACAAAGAAAATCAATGTAGCATTAAATGACCTAGTATAAGAGTAAAACAGTAAAACAGTCAAACAAATGTTTAACGAAGGTGAATATTAAAATAATATGTTTTCAATTTCTGTTGCAATACTCAGATAAACATAAAGACAAAAACACTTTCCTTATCTCTTATGCGAGAACAAATGCATATATGTACTATTTCTTCACGAGTGGCATTCGGACATGGAATGGGTTACCTGATGGGTTCAAGATTCCATACTTTCGGGCCAGATATTGAGGAGGCTCTCAGGCCGACGATCGTCGGGGAGAAACGAGGCACCTCCAGAAGTGAGGAGTCAGTTGAACGGAGTGTTCTTTGAGGAACATAAATATGGTTTGATCAGTTCCTTGAGATCGGACGGCATCTGGTTGATATGAAGGCACTCATGGCAAAAGTATCATCAAGTTAAGGGCACAACTACCAGTACCAGCATTACAGGATACCAATATCCCCACCAATACTTGTACTGTCACTAACACTGAGATCAGATTCGCTTATATACACGGTTAAGTGACCAATTAGCTATTCAATCATTGAAAGAACCAGGACAGTAAACAACAATCAACACAGAGCAATCTTTACATCTAACCGGACGAGCTGAGAAATACCAAAGACTATAATAAGATATGTTCTTTTATTTTTTTCGTGCGCAACCAATAAGGCTGTCTTGAATGACTTCTACGCTCCTGTGATTGCATTAAAGGTTTCCGCTGTATACAACTTTCGATTTTAATCTTAATTTTCCATTGAGAAAATCATAACGCATTACTCAACCGTTAACTAAAATTGGATTTAATTCTCTAAAAAAGAAAACAGAGAGTTGCCTTAGTTTATAATTGAAAGATTTGTTTAAAATGTGCGTTTGTTGACCAGACTGATTTAAAGGAGAGCTCCAGTCAGTTTAATGTCAACTCCAGCTCCACTCCGAACTCCAGCGAATCAATGAATTTACTGTTATAGTCAGTTTGAGTTACTAGATGTGTACCCACATTTTTCGTTTCGTTAGATATACATTTTAAAGCTATCCCTAAATGCGTGTAGTTGAACATGGATATATTGTTAGTCTTTTAAAGACGAATGGGGAAAGACGAAGTTTGCAGTGCCGGCGATTGGAAATGGTTTAGAAATGTTTGTAATTGCTAATAATAAATATAGGCTACGTAAACACAACAATGCCAGAATAAACGCTTGACATATAAATACTGGAATAAACTCACGACATGTAAATATTGGAATAAACGCATGACATATAAATACTGGAATAAACTCACGACATGTAAATATTGGAATAAACGCATGACATATAAATACTGGAATAAACTCACGACATGTAAATATTGGAATAAACGCATGACATATAAATACTGGAATAAACTCACGACATGTAAATACTGGAATAAACGCATGGCATATAAATACTGGAATAAACTCACGACATGTAAATACTGGAATAAACGCATGACATATAAATACTGGAATAAACTCACGACATGTAAATATTGGAATAAACGCATGACATATAAATACTGGAATAAACTCACGACATGTAAATATTGGAATAAACGCATGACATAAATACTGGAATAAACTCACGACATGTAAATATTGGAATAAACGCATGACATATAAATACTGGAATAAACTCACGACATGTAAATATTGGAATAAACGCATGACATATAAATACTGGAATAAACTCACGACATGTAAATATTGGATTAAACGCATGACATATAAATACTGGAATAAACTCACGACATGTAAATACTGGAATAAACGCATGGCATATAAATACTGGAATAAACTCACGACATGTAAATACTGGAATAAACGCATGACATATAAATACTGGAATAAACTCACGACATGTAAATATTGGAATAAACGCATGACATGTAAATACTGGAATAAACTCACGACATGTAAATATTGGAATAAACGCATGACATATAAATACTGGAATAAACTCACGACATGTAAATATTGGAATAAACGCATGACATATAAATACTGGAATAAACTCACGACATGTAAATATTGGAATAAACGCATGACATATAAATACTGGAATAAACTCACGACATGTAAATATTGGAATAAACGCATGACATATAAATACTGGAATAAACTCACGACATGTAAATATTGGAATAAACGCATGACATATAAATACTGGAATAAACTCACGACATGTAAATATTGGAATAAACGCATGACATATAAATACTGGAATAAACTCATGACATATAAATACTGGAATAAAAGCATGACATATAAATACTGGAATAAACTCACGACATGTAAATACTGGAATAAACGCATGACATATAAATACTGGAATAAACTCACGACATGTAAATATTGGAATAAACGCATGACATGTAAATACTGGAATAAACTCACGACATGTAAATATTGGAATAAACGCATGACATATAAATACTGGAATAAACTCACGACATGTAAATATTGGAATAAACGCATGACATATAAATACTGGAATAAACTCACGACATGTAAATACTGGAATAAACGCATGACATATAAATACTGGAATAAACTCACGACATGTAAATATTGGAATAAACGCATGACATATAAATACTGGAATAAACTCACGACATGTAAATATTGGAATAAACGCATGACATATAAATACTGGAATAAACTCACGACATGTAAATATTGGAATAAACGCATGACATATAAATACTGGAATAAACTCACGACATGTAAATATTGGAATAAACGCATGACATATAAATACTGGAATAAACTCATGACATATAAATACTGGAATAAACGCATGACATATAAATACTGGAATAAACTCACGACATGTAAATACTGGAATAAACGCATGACATATAAATACTGGAATAAACTCACGACATGTAAATATTGGAATAAACGCATGACATGTAAATACTGGAATAAACTCACGACATGTAAATATTGGAATAAACGCATGACATATAAATACTGGAATAAACTCACGACATGTAAATACTGGAATAAACGCATGACATATAAATACTGGAATAAACTCACGACATGTAAATATTGGAATAAACGCATGACATATAAATACTGGAATAAACTCACGACATGTAAATATTGGAATAAACGCATGGCATAAAAATACTGGAAGTAATACATCATAAATAGCTATATATCATATATATGTATAAGGCTTCTGTGTAACTACATTGATTCAAATCTTTCTGTGGTTTCCTTTCTAAGCTCATTCATCTCTTGTTTACTTTATAACCCCTTAGACCAGGGGTCGGCAACCTGCGGCTCGCGAGCCGCATGCGGCTCTTTCGATGTCAAGATGCGGCTCTCCAGTTCCATGCGCAAATGTTAATAACCATATTCTTTTATTTTCAAAACTCATAAAAAAAATATTATACTGCAAAAAATACATATAGACTACTGCCTACAGAATAAAAACACTGAAGATAGAACAGTGGGAATAGGTGGAGTAGAGAGTAGACGGACAGCTGACAGTCGCTAGTCACTACTACCACCCAGCCGGCAACCAAGCGGACGGTAGTGTTCAGTCTTCCTTTGATCACAGTTACGTGAGTGTTAATTTAATCGCTTGCAAGAAACAACAATTTCTCGTTGTTTCAAGATTGGACGGAGTCGTTTTCGTTCATATGCAACACAGATGGCCTTCCGACTTGTCTCATTTGCCAAGAAAAACTTGCACACAATAAGAAGTCAAATTTGGAGAGACACTTCACTACAAAACATACCCGATTCGCTGCTAAATATCCAACCCGTGACGCACGGTAAAAAAAAGCATGTTAAAGAGCCTCAAAAACAACAGTCGAGTTCTATGCTAAGTAATTGGGCGCAATCTTCAAATAATGTAAAATCTGGCAAAGATTTGCAATATCACTAAAACTTGCAAAAAGAGGGAAACCATTCACAGATGGGGAGTACGTCAAAGATTGTTGCATAACTGGACAGCTCTAAAAGAAATGACGCGAGTTTAGGTACTCATATCTGATGCGTGGAATAGTCTTCCAGAATGCTACAGTGAGGTGAAGAAGTTGGCATTTCGAGTGCTGACGATCTTCGAGTCAACATATTCGTGCGAGCAAGCATTTTCTTGCATGAAATATAATAAAAAGTAAAATAAGAAGCCAACTAACAAATAAAAATCTAGAGGCGTGCTAGAAACTGAAAACAAGTTATGAGCCAGATTGAAACACGCTTTCAAAAGGCATTCAAAGCCAATGGTCCCATTGATGTAACAATTGTAACTATCTATTATTAATTAAATATAGTTATATTACTTGATTAAAATTTTTTTATATTCTAGCAGAGCTAGCTAAAATACTTTAATATGTTTTATGCGAAACATTGGTATGTTTCTATATCATAAAATATTATTTCATATTTCAAGCTATTTCTTTTAAATCAAAAATCAAATATATATACCTAATCCTAACCAAATAGGCCTACCATAATATTGAAACCAAAATGTTAGTGGCTCTTTAAAAACTGGAAAATTTTGTAAATTGTAACTTTTGGCTCTTCCGTCTCAAAAGGTTGCCGACCCCTGCCTTAGACCACAACTCGCCACATTCTCTACCCCCCCCCCCCCCCAACTTGCCCTTTTTTTGGCATAAAAGATGGAATATCGGCGAGTCCATTGTGTGGTTTAGGGGAGGAAGGCTTTAGTTCCTATATCAATTTTACTTTACATTGATTTCTGTTTTTTATTATTATTACTTTTTTTTTGTTGTTGCTTAATCTCTGTAAGTCAAAGTTCGGCAACCTTTCGATAATAGTGTACCAAAGAATCATTTGGCGGGCTGACGGCTTAAACATCATCCTGCTCTAGCTCTCAATCTCTTGTAGAAGAGTCTTGAATTGCCAATTTTTTTGTGTGGGTATATCGCGTGCTCATTGAAAAGTATTGCTCTGCGTGCCGATGCTGACACGCGCGCCATAGGTTGCCGACCTCTGCTCTAAGTAAACAGAAGTGATTTGGGAAGACCATGTAGGATCGTCTCTGTAAGAACATTCTCAATACTTCTGATGCGATGTCAATGATGCGACAAAAGTCGAGATTTAGAAACACAGAATAGTGGGAGAAATTATTTAGAGAACATAGGACTAGATTATGGCTAGACTAGACAAAGCTCTTGACTAGACAGTGTTATTGACTAGACAGTGCTATTCACTAGACAGTGCTATTCACTAGACGGTGCTATTCATTAGACAGTGCTATTCACTAGACAGTGCTATTCTCTAGACAGTGCTATTCACTAGACAGTGCTATTCTCTAGACTCTAGACCATAGGTTCTCAACGGGGGTGATATCGCCCCATTCCCTCTGTGGGCGGTGAGAAGCTTTAGGGGGGGTGATGACATTCCCGGGGGCGATTGGGGGCGGTGAAGGGCAAGTGGGCGGTACAAACGTACCTGATATAATTTGAACACCTCAGATATTTGAATCGATTAGTTTTTGGATGAAATGTGATGTAAACGCAGTTGCTGCTAAATATCTGATATTCACATCGATATCCCCCAACAGTATGCCTACATATTATTATATTAATAAGAAATAGGAATCGCAATGACTTGTCGTTGAAGTAGGGGTCAGTATTTGGCAAATATGGTGTTCGTCCTGTGAACCCTGCTGACCAATCACCGTCGCTCTAACATCTGCTAATATTAATGATAATGTATTATGATCTGTTTTACCGAGATGTCCTTAATGATTTTGAAATCTTCAGAGAACAAATGATACTATAATTAAGCGGTAGAGATAATTTGTAATCATACAAACTGGGTAGTTATTGTAATTTTTGAAAATATACATTAAAAATTCTTTAGTCATATAATATTTATATAATTTTCAAATATTTTTTACAGTTTGATCATTTTAAAGTTATAAATTGTAAGCCATTTACTTTTTATAAAATAAAAAAATAAAAATATTAGCTCAAATAAAACGGGCTAATAATCTCCCTTTAATTACAAAATGTTTCACATTTGATTCAATAGTGATGCCGAACAAGTTCTGTTTTGTAATATAACAAATATCACTGATTATTAGACCTAAGGCTTTTGCAACCAATATTGAAACAAAATGACAAATTGCTAGCAATCAGTGCCAGCAACACACCAGGCAAACGATTCACATTAATATTGATTTATTTAAACTTTAAACCTTTTGATTAGGCAATTTTTTTATCGATTACTTCTTACAATATGTTTCCTTTTCAGTTTTTTCAAAGATCATTAAGCGCACAAAAAGTCTAGTCCGCCGAAACAAATTGCGGAAACTAAAGTCCAGACGGGCGGAAAGGGGGGGGGGAGTGGGCGCTAAAAAAAAATGGAGGGGGGGGGGCGGTGAGCGGAAAAAAAATTATAAAAGGGGGCGATGAGCCGAAAAAGGTTGAGAACCTATGCTCTAGACAGTGCTATTCACTAGACAGTGCTATTCACTAGACAGTGCTATTCACTAGACGGTGCTATTCATTAGACAGTGCTATTCACTAGACAGTGCTATTCTCTAGACAGTGCTATTCACTAGACAGTGCTATTCACTAGACAGTGCTATTCACTAGACGGTGCTATTCATTAGACAGTGCTATTCACTAGACAGTGCTATTCTCTAGACAGTGCTATTCACTAGACAGTGCTATTCACTAGACGGTGCTATTCACTAGACAGTGCTATTCACTAGACAGTGCTATTCACTAGACGGTGCTATTCATTAGACGGTGCTATTGACTAGACAGTACGTTAGATTTTTTTTTTCAAGATAAGCACACCGTAATCGATTTGGCCAGAAACAAAAAAAAAGTGGATTTCTTAGCATAATAGACACATTTTGTGATAGTCCCAACTGAATATCTTATAGCCTTCTTATAAATTACAGAAGTACTTTCTATACAAAATACTTCTAACTTTTAGGCATGAGGCTATTCGTTGATTAAGCAAAAGCTTATTCCAATGTTAAGCATTTCGAAAAACAAAAAAAAAATAAGAAGATCAAATTTATGTCAAGTTGTTGTCCTACTTTGTTCAGGTAAACCATTCCATACTTGACTGCCACTCGATATCGTCGTTGCATACCGAAATGTTATAAACTAGTTGTTTTGTTTTCTGTCTTTTTAAGTATTTTAGCACCGTATAATATTATGTTGTTGTTGTTTTTTTTTCTTTACAAAATTCAATGCTAGACGTAGGCCCTGCTTGTATATTGAAAAACATCCTTATAAAAAAATAAAGAGTCTTAGCCAAAGTCTCGATAAAAGCTGACAATGCTAACGCTAACGTGTAGGCCTAGGTCAATTGCTTTCACACATATAGTCTAGTGTTAGATGAAATTCTATTTTAAACCTCTTATTATTGTCTCAGATCTACAAATACTACATTGTTCATGTTTTTCGCCAAAAAGCCCAATGTCCAATTACAAAATCTTAAAGAAGAGTCTGCAAACTACGGCGCGCGTGCCAGACGCGGAAGATCACCAAAAAGGCTATTCACATCTCTTCTACAGGAAAAGAGCAGTAGGCTACCGGTATGACGGTTAGGCTATTGGCACGCTATAAATGCTTAGAAATGCTACTTTGGCACACCATAATCAAAAGTTTGCGGACCCATAATCTAAAGCATTCATCACCTAATATTGATTTATTTCAAACGTTTTTTTTTCTTTTGCCGTAGCAGGTCAGTTAAGTTTGAACTGTAAGCTTTTCCTGTTGCAATCAATAACAGTGAATGCATTATATTCACTACCGGTACTGCATTTAGATATAGTAGATGAACAGCGTTTGGATTAATCCTTTAATTATTCCGGATGCAATTGAAACACGTGTCTTGTTCCGGTCATACTTTTTGCACAAACCCATTGACACACTTTTCTATTCTAGTTTGGACGTTCCGTATAGAGTATAGGGCGAAGCGCTAGCCAGTCTGTCGATCGTTTGTCCAGCCGTCTAGACTAGACACTGATCAAACACTGACCGTTTGCCTGTGTCTAGCGAGTTATAAGTTGGGTGTTTACTCTAGTAACTCCCCGATTGTGCTAATACAATGGAATGTGGCAATATTTACTTACACATTAATTTTTTGCCATTTAAACTTTATAGGCCTACTTATATACACTATATACTTTATACACATTCAAAACGCAATGGCTACCAAAAATTATTTTATTGAAACAAACAAAGGTTTTAAGTTTAAATAGGCCTACATAGCCTATAGTTTTATGTTGGCCTATTAATTGTATCAAAAATAATAGTAGTAGGCTTAGATCTAATTATTATATTATTTTTTTGGCGCGTACCTTCACACATTTGAAAAAAAAATGGATCAAATTGTTAAATATTTATTTTATTTTTATTAACTTTTGGGTTGCGCGTACTTTTAGAAATTTGAACGAATATGGATACGGTTTCCAAGCTTTTTCCATCCGGTATGAACCCTTTATAAGCTAGTGAACCTAGATTATAGTCAATATCAATGTTAATGGGTCATAAAAAAATACAATAATACAATATAAGCCACCAACAAAAAAAAATGTTTGGGAAAAGATGATGTATAAATTGTGTACGCCAGCCCTAGTAAAGAACACACTTGAAGTTTATTGCAGGACTCAACACTTTCAAAACACGGTTTTGCTTTCAATTCAAACTTCAAATGACAAGTGGATCTAGATCTAGTGTCCGGCTAGAACACTTCACTGTGATAGATTACCTTTTAGCACGCTGACGATGTTGCATTCACGTGAAACAACGAGATATAGCCTACCTTCCCAACAGCCCCCCAATTTTCCGCCTCGTGCACGTGCATGACACGAATCCAGAAGTCGATATGTCGTCATCAATTATGGAGCTCATTTTCATAAGCCTTCTTTTATATTGGTGTCCGATTAATTTTCCTTTATTCTAGATCGGACATTTTCCTACAGTCTCAATAGGACATTTTCCTAGTCTAGATAGGACATCATCCTAGTCTAAATAGACATTTTCCTACTAAAAAAAACTAGGTTTATCTTTTGTGACGATAGTTCAATATAAATAAATTTAAAAAATCAATAACTACAGCATACGCTATTACAGTTTAGGATTCTTTTTAATGGTCAAGTGGATTTCCTAGTTGGTCTCTGGGTCGCCATGAAACCAGGCTAGGACTGTACCTAGTAGTTGGTCTCTGGGTCGCCATGAAACCAGGCTAGGGCTGTACCTAGTAGTAGTAGTTGGTCTCTGGGTCGCCATGAAACCAGGCTAGGACTGTACCTAGTAGTAGTAGTTGGTCTCTGGGTCGCCATGAAAGCAGGCTAGGACTGTACCTAGTAGTTGGTCTCTGGGTCGCCATGAAACCAGGCTAGGGCTGTACCTAGTAGTAGTAGTTGGTCTCTGGGTCGCCATGAAACCAGGCTAGGACTGTACCTAGTAGTTGGTCTCTGGGTCGCCATGAAACCAGGCTAGGACTGTACCTAGTAGTTGGTCTCTGGGTCGCCATGAAACCAGGCTAGGACTGTACCTAGTAGTTGGTCTCTGGGTCGCCATGAAACCAGGCTAGGGCTGTACCTAGTAGTAGTAGTTGGTCTCTGGGTCGCCATGAAACCAGGCTAGGGCTGTACCTAGTAGTAGTAGTTGGTCTCTGGGTCGCCATGAAACCAGGCTAGGGCTGTACCTAGTAGTAGTAGTTGGTCTCTGGGTCGCCATGAAACCAGGCTAGGACTGAACATAGTAGTTGGTCTCTGGGTCGCCCTGAAACCAGGCTAGGACTGAACATAGTAGTATAGTACTAATAATAGCCACCGGTACTAGTAGAAAATCAAAGGAGATTTAAGTTTAAGTCTTTTCTCCTCTTTTTGAAATCGTTCATAATCTTATGGATATGTGGACAAGACGCTTAAAAGTAATGAACACTTAAGGCTCAATCGATTAATTATAATCCTTTTTATTTCCAAAACCACCCATCGGGGTGAGAGAGACATACCAGAAGAAGACCCACCTTTGTATTTTTAGCCAATGAATTATGTCTTTTTTTATTTAAGGATGGGAGGTAACTAAGCTTAATCATATAACTCTGTGGCTAAAGACACTAGACATAAATCTATGATGATGATGATGACTTATAATATATAATATAGCGCGCCTATCCATGCTATGTTAGCATGCTCAGTGCGCTCTGGTTCCACGTATCAGTTGTGAATGTGCTATAAAAACAAAACAAAAAACTATAAGCATCTATAATATATCTACGAATTTATAAAGTAGACTGTGTGTGGATTCCGATCCCCATTGTTTAATTTAAAGACACAAGTCTAACTGTCGTTCATGCGGCCTGGGTTCGATACACCACTGATAACTTTTTTTTCTCTATTAATTTATTAATAATTAATTTTAATTTTTTTTTAAGATTGTAAAGAATTTGAGGACTTCTGATTATAAGCTTTCCTTAAATGTTTTCAGTAAGTAGGCTTAACTCTAAACTCTAATCTAATAATATTTTAGACGCATGCGGGATACGGTGTTCTATTCTCGGCCAGGGATAGTCCAAACTTGCTTAAAAAAATGAAATGCCCTTTTTTAAATAATTTTTGTAACCCGATTACAATATTTATTTTAAATTTCTATTATAAATGTTTTCAGTAGCGTAAATAATAATAGAATCAAGATCTATATTTTTAAAATTGAATATGGCTTTATGTCTATAAAAGTTCATAATTTTTTTTCGGTTGACCTAACTTATATAGGCCTATTATAAGCTTTTGGAATTTTGCTTGTACCCGGTACCTTATTCCTTATGTTTAACAGATTGTTTAGCCTACACTCACATTATTGTTTATTGGACTGTTTAATAACATGTACCGGTAACTATTTATCTGTTATAGGCTACTTCTTGTTGGTTACCATTATGCGGTAATAAATTATGGGATAACTTTGGTTTTGCATATGGATGTCTTTAAATTTAAAGATGCCACATCATTGTTTTGTAATTTTTTTTTAAATCTTAGTTCTTGAAAATAATATATGTACCAAAAAATTTTGCTCAATAAAGTGTTAGTTTAGTCAATTGGAATTCATAACATGTCCTTTACCTAATAAGTTTACATTATTTATCAATATTAAAAGAAAACGTTTAGTATGAAATTGTCCATGTGTTCTGAATATACCTGCTATTGTTCTCCCTACACAATAGAAATAATAATGGATAAGTGATATGCTATCCTTTTCAATGTAATGTAAAGTTATTGATACTTTATCTAAATGTCTATTTCATTTTATTCTGAAAGAAATAAACTTCACTTGAAACTTTAATTAGTGTGCAGTACTAAACGGTTTGTGGATAAGTAAGGTGGCAGAGCATTGTGTTGGCCACACATCCCCATGTACACCGGGGCCACAGAAACATTAGAACACTGCTTCACATGCCCTATGCATACCGGTACTCATTTTTTTTACAATGGTTACCTGTACTTATTCAACATTGATCACTATTTTAAATTATTTATTGAAACACTGCCGATATTTACAACTTTTGCTGCCGAACTAATGTAACATGACTTAGTCAATACCACATACCGGTACTGGTACATAGTACATTATAATTTACATATTGATACCTGTACATAAATTAATTTACATATGGGTACCTGTGCATCTTAATTTACGTACCCGATTGGTTAGGGAGGGGGTTATGAAGTTTTAAATTAATATTTTATTGATAATTTACCTACCAGTGTACCAGGGTATTTAGTTTAAAATTGATAATTTACCCACCAGGGTATTTAGTTTAAAATTGATAATTTACTTCTTTCATTTAAAATTAATAATTCACCTATTTATTTGTAAGTCAATAATGTACCAAATAAATTTAATTTCAAATTGATAATTTACCTATATAGTTTTAAATTGATAATTTACATATTTAATGTTAGTGGTAAATTGATAACATAAAGATTTATCATTTTAGTGTTAACTAAAACTATAAGTACCTGTATCATACCAGTATTTCTCAACCTGTAAGTCTGATAATCTCCCTTTTTTGAAAGTTACTACAGAGGTTTTTAAAAAATGGAATTAAAATGATCACCATATCCAATATTTGAATCAAATAATAATATTATAGTTGATATGCAAGTATAGTTGAATAGTTGACATCAGGAAAGATAAGGTAGATATTGATAAGTTGTTTTTTTTTTTTTTGGGGGGGGGGGGAGAATTACAGAGACTCTACATTAGCTGGCAAGTTGTGGGAGTTGGATGGATTTAATTTCAAGTCCTGGGGGGACTTCTTTCCTGGCTAGGTTTAACTGATACTGGCTGCCATATTGCATACTTTCTTGCTCATTATAATTTTATAGGCTGTGAGGGGTAATTTATTATTATTATTAATTTATTAGTCTTGTATATTTATTCAATTTTAATTTTGTACAATACATATCAAGTAAAGTTTAACATAGACACATGTTTAGGTCAGCTTCATTTTAATTCCGTATGAACACATGAAAGCTAGTCTATCGGTTTAAAAAAAAAAATCACATTAAAAAAAAATACAATTATGTACACAGCTATAATAACAACAAGCACTTTACCTAATAATAGTAAATGATAATACTAAATGAAGCAGACAGGTCAGTTTCCTAAGTTCTTAAAGACCTTTAAAAACATGATAGTGACCATTCACCTACAGCACTCACTCAAACATGTGTCCATGATTCATCACTAAACATCAGTAGAAAGGCCTGCTTGTACACTGAAACCTAACATGAACTAATGGTGTGGGAATAGACTACTAAAAACCAAACTCCATGAATGAGTCTAAAACAAAAGTGTGTCCATAAAAACCATTAGGTGATAAAATCCTGCGCAGGTAACATTTCAATCGCAGGTAAACATTTCAATCGCAGGTAACATTTCACTGGCAGGTAAAATTTCACTCAGCTTCACCTTCCTCCTCCTCCTCATAGCCCTCCCCGTCAATATGTTGCTGCAGCCTGACCTCGTCAACGCCCCCAACGCCGCCACCATAGCCAGCGTAGGCATCAGCCTTCTCTTCCTTGACCCTGATGCTGTCTGGGAATGCCTGGTCGTTATAATCCTGATTGTTGCCGTTGAGGCCGGGTTCATCCTCTGCCCCAACCCACTGGCCTCCTCCTTGCTGCTCTTCCTCCTTGATCTTGAACTTGCGCTCCTTAGAGCGTGAGCGTTTGCTCCTCTTGCGGTCGCGGGATCTGCTCCTGCGTCGCTCTCTGTCCCGCTCCACCCTCTCCCGAGATCTGCTGCGCCTGTTGCGTTTCTTATCTCTGCGGCTAAGACTGCTGTCTTCATCATCAGGTACAACTGAAAAATAAAGTAGATTAAATGAAAAGGTTGGCCATGTAGTTTTTTTTTTAATTTCAATATCAAAGAACATAGTATTAAAGCATGTGATGGAAAATATCTTTAAAAAAAAAGAGTCTTTGCGTAGATTTTGTACATTTCAAGTTTGAATGTCTGAATTTCAAATAAGGCAACAGAAAATAACAACAGGCCAGTTCAATGAACTAAGAATGTAATTTCTTTACTACATAATGAAAAACTAAGTTAGAGCCTCCAATTTTAATATCCCACAGTCTACCGGGAAAAGTTCCGCTAGTTTCAGTGGCACCATTAAGACCGTTGAGTGGCAAGCACAATTCTCCATTATAAAAACCTAACATAAAGCAGTACTTGACCACATAACCAATAATGTAGCGGTGGACAAATACAGTCGCTGTGCCTTGAATATTTAGTACCAGTTAAAGTAGACAACTATTTCTGATAACACTACAAGTTTTAAATTATTCAAATATGTTGAAACACTTGACAAAGAAGATCTTAAGTGATTTTTACATCTTTGTTTGGAATAGTTATCTCACTTCATTCAAATGTTTGTGATTCTTTAACTGTAAAGCATTGTTTTGATATTGTTCTAAAAAATTGGTGACATGTTGCACATGTTTAAGGGAGGCAACAAGCAGGGGTACATAATGTTTAGCTGATGCAGAAGGAATAATGATGCTAAGAGCAATGTAGATAACATGTTTAAGGGAGGCAACAAGCAGGGGTACATAATGTTTAGCTGATGCAGAAGGAATAATGATGCTAAGAGCAATGTAGATGTACTACATCAATAAGACAAGACCAATTAGGGCCCAATACGATGATTTTTAAATTCCACAGAGTGACTAAACACATGAAGTGATGTTTGTAATTTTTTGGGGTGTTTTTTATCTGTTTAATATTTATTATTATATTATATATTATATATATTATCCATTAGTCTTGAAACTGTAAAGTATTTAGTTCTGTTGCATTTTTTAAATAGTTTTTTGTCAGTGAATTTTTAAAGAAATTGAGCTGTGAAGTTTTGTTATAAATATTGTACAGAGTTATGCCCCTTGGCTTGAGTACCAGGTAGTTGTGTCTACCATCTGCTTACAGCTGAAATGGTTAATAATGTATGAAATAGACACATGAAATGCATGAATCACTTTTTTAAAGAATATTTTTTACTTTCAGCATCCGGCCTCTCTGGACGAGGTTCTCTGCTCCTCTTTCTTTCCCTGCTGCGGGACCGACGGACTCTTTCTCTGCTCCGGCTGCGACGTGCAGGACGCTCTTTACTCCTGCTCCGCCGACGGGGACGCTCTCTACTTCTTGAGCGCTCAACACGCCGACCCCCTCCACCACCGCCGACACCACCTCCACGCTCCTCTTCTGCACCGCCTCGGAACCTGCACAAAAAAATAAGTACCAGCATTAGCTGCATTCACTGGGGTTGAGTGACCAACACTATAGGATTACACAAGTGGATTAAGATTACGGACCCATTGTATTCTATATAAAGATATACCAATTAAGTGACCCTTGTTAACTAAGGACATGTGGTGTACAAAAAATGCCTGGGGCTCATGCTATGGAATTAGTATTGGATACTGGAATACTAGATGCTGATGTAAGTATCACTTTAGTTGGTAGCTAGTACTTGGCATTAGTGATATGTTGTAACTCACCCTCCTCTTTCACTTCCTGCACCAGTACTGAACTCATCTCTTCCAGAGAACCTTGTGTTTTCATCTGGTCCACCTTTCCTTGTTCCACCAAGACCTCCACCTGTAGCATTGTTTAACCAATACTAATATATTTTGATTTATACTAACAACAACAGGACTAACTAATCATTTCAATACACTGCTAAACGCCTAATGCCTAACTAAATGACCTGCATAATGCCTAACTAAATGACTTGCCTAATGCATAATTAAATGACTTGCCTAATGCCTAACTAAATAATCTGCCTAATGCCTAACTAAATGACTTGCTTAATGCCTGACTATATGACCAGCCTAATGCCTAACTAAATGACCTGCCTGATGACTAACTAAATGACTTGCATAATGCCTAACTAAATGATCTGCCTAATGCCTAACTAAATAATCTGCCTAATGTCTAACTAAATGACTTGCCTAATGCCTAACTAAATAATCTGCCTAATGCCTAACTAAATGACTTGCTTAATGCCTGACTATATGACCAGCCTAATGCCTAACTAAATGACTAGCCTAATAGCTAGCTTAATGACTTGCCTACTGCCTAACTAAATGACTTGTTGCCTAATGCTGAACTGACTTGCCCAAATGGGACTAAAATCCTTTCAATTAAAGGACTAGATGATTTGATCAATACATGACTAAGTTACCTGTCTAATACAGGTCTAAACAATCTTTGCAATATGCAAGGCTCTTAATCTAAAATTATTTTTATAATCCAGAACTGATCCAAACTTTATATATAAAATTCACAAAATAATGTACACCTGTACAAGTAAAAACTCTTAAAGAAGTGTACATAGGTAGAATGCATCAATACTTTAAAAAGTACCCATAGAATAATTTTAGAAAAAGCAGGATGGCACTTAAGGAATCCATAATTGAAACCCCACATTTATTCATTTATAAATATTTGAAATAAATAATTTTCATGCTGCATTTATCTTTTATAGTAAAATTCAAATACTCTCAAACGATCAGTTTTTCCCAAGCATTCCCAAACCTACCCAGAACATATGAACCCTGAATGAACCTGCTCACCTAGACGCCTGGGTCTCCAGCCTTTGACTGTCCGGCCCCTCTCCACATCCACCAGCACTCTGCGGCCATCTATTTTTTTCCCATCTGCGTGTTTATAGGCCGCTGTGGTCATCAGACAATGGTAAAAAAAAAACAAAAAAAAACAACAATCAAAACATTGAAAAACATGACTTGAATGGGAACATTCATTGAAAAACATTTGGGACAGCAATAACAAGACACACAGAGACAATAAGTAAGTCTTCTGACATCAAAGGTTTCACAATAAACCCAGTCTTATAGAAGTTATAGTAGTCAGGACATTTTTGTTCATTTACTGTAATCTGTTTCTGGTCTGAAAAGAAAAGATTCCATATACACTATACAAGACTATCACACACACACACACACACACAACATTTAGATGACAGTCAGTCAATAATGAAAGGTCAGCATTAGAAGTGGTCCAAACAAATTGCAAAAGTCTTTCTGATTTCAAGCCTCTGACAAAAGGCTGGGCCTGTAGATTTGAACCAATGGGATGGAATAAGCTCAATGAAAATGATGCTGGCCACCACCATGATTGAAACCTGAAGACCAGAAAAGTCAAAAAACAACAAAACAATTCAAACCAATCCAACTTTTAACACTGGGAATAAAGAGAGAGAAATACAAAAAAAAGATGTAAAGTTTCAGACAAGAGATTTTCAATTGTAGTTGGTATACAAAAAAATCTGTGGAAAGAAGTGGTCAGTTAGCTTTAAAAAAAAATGTAGTTCATACACACTGCTTGGGGTAAGGGGGAGTAATTCATTGACTAGCACCAACAGGTTTACCCTCCACTTCCAATACGACAAAAGTTCCAGTTGCTGCTTCACAAAAGTGTTTCACAAAAGACACAGTGACATCAACAGTGGGATGTGTCAAAGAAAAAAGAAAACAACTTACGGCTAACCTACCCATTGAGTTTAAGCCAATCCCACCACACAACTTGGTTTTTTTCTAGCAAGTTCAAAAAGGGCGTAGGTCATCAAGGGCAGTCTGTGGCCTTGAAGTACCAAGAACTTACCCGAAACGCCTATGTATTCAGATTCCATCCCCTTTTCCCAAGTGCCCCTGTAGACTAAGTACCGTGTAGGTAAACAGAACAACAGCTAGCCAAGAGCTGTTACTCTAGTTGCACAGAAGATGGAATCTCAATACGTAGCGAGAAATTAATTTTTTTCATCATTGTTTTTTTTTTAAATATTTTTTTGAAAAATTGACTTTACAAAAAAAAAGTATAATAGCTTTTATTGCTGTTATAGAAAACTGATTTGTTTGGCTCACTTTATATCTTGATTATAAATAATCAAATATTTCTAATTTCTACTGCAAACGGTTACAATTTAGAATATTTGTTTTCAAATGCCCATATAAATATTTGAGATTTGTTTTATTTAACCAACTGCTTGGGAAGTAGTATTACAATAACCCCTTTTATAAAAAAAAAGTTAAAATGATGCTGTTTTCCACATAGGGTTCTCACTATAAAGGCACTACCGATGATTTAGATTTAGGAAATAGTTTAAGAAAAGTGCTGGATGTATTTGAGAATTTCTCCAAAAACGTTTTTTCTTTTGACATATAGCTTTAGGACTTGCTCTAAATAACTGTGTTCATGATTGTGGGGCTCATTAAGATGTTTGAAATTTTATCTACGCGCTTCTAAATTTAAAAGACAAACGTGTTTTACTTTAAACTAGCTGCTGTCTATAGAAACGCTCGCGCCACACGATCTAGATTCTAGTCTAGACACTTCTCTCAGCAATCCGCGAGTTACATCTGATCTAGACTTTTTTGTCTTTCTCTCTCGGCTGGTATGCGGTCACAGCACGAGCAGTGGATAACGTTTGTTTTGTTTTTTTTGTCTTCTTACCGCACATACAAACCTAGGCACATACAAACCTAGGCACATACAAACCTAGGCACATACAAACCTAGGCACATACAAACCTAGGCACAAGTAGTAGACAGGAGTAGAACATTTTTTGGACAACATAGTGGTGTGGGTGTGCGGGTGTTAAGAAGCGGCTAGGTCATTGTCCTGTGCGCCACCACACACCACACACGCGCGCCAGTGTGCACAGCAACGTGCATCGAGAGTGGGCTGGCTGGTTTTGGCTGCGGGGAGAAATAAGGAGACACGCAGTTAACTTTGGGTGGCACGCCTATGAACAACTCTACACTCTTTTAGTCCACGCCCTTACCCGAGGCATAACATTCTCATCATTTCAGCGTGGACTTTTTTTTTTCTCTTAATCATTATCTATTTATATCTTCTTCACAAATCTATATATAGATCTAGTTAAATAAAACAAATACAGTAAGTAATTTTAAATTCAGGAGCAGTCGACTCTAACAAAACTCACACGTTAAGACGAACAGCTTTTTAAAGAGAAACCATGTGCTGGATTACCTGATCTTCTCAAATGGGGTGTGTGTATTTTACAACCTTTTAGGGACTTTTTACCTGCAGGTGCTCAATGATCGTCCACAGTCTCCTTATTTGCCCTCACAAGCTTCATAGTCAACAATATATATATATTGATTTATAACAACAAGTGGTAGAAAATGATGACATTCGTAGATATAGATTTGTAGATAACAAAAAAAAACAAAAAAGAAGAGAGAACAGTAAAAAAAAAAAAAAAAAGACAAAAGAAAGACCTGTTTTTTTTTGCATAGATTTGTTGATAGTTTCAACAGCTTCCATATTGGAAGACTCTCACATGACTGACATACACAATACAATGTACATTATAGATAGCGTGTAAATGTTTTTGTCTGTAATATAATACTTGTGTTATATCTACGAGCCCTAATTTGAAAAAAACAACATGACAAAACTTCAATAGAGTGTTCTGAAAGATAGAATGAGGAAACATATGGCCCCTGGAATGGGAGTTTATATTATATACAACCCTACACTTTAAAAAATAAAAGTCTTTTAAATCCATGTGTATTACATGTAAAGTGAGTGGTGTAGGCTATACATCTATCTATATCGATGAGAGGCAGCTAGAAATGTCAAAGAGCAGGCTAACAACTTACAGTGCATATCTCTCTCATGTTCGTACTCTATAAAGGCGTATCCTCGAGGCTTGCCCGAGTTGCGATCATTGATCAAACAAATCTGGAAGAAATAGAAAAAAAAAAAAGTAACATTCAACAGTTCTACAACAACACCTGCCAAACTATGTACAGTGGGTTATGGGGCAAGAGCGCACTTAGAACTTATGCAATACACAGCCAGCATGGACTATTCTGAGCAAGTCCAATTAACTCCTTGTCTTTCTACATCTTTTCAGGCACTTCCATGTTCACCATTACATCTGTCTAATATTTACGTGTATCGACTGCGGAGAGTGGGGGTTAAAATGCTTCGCTTGTATCGTCTAGACTAAAACATTCATGAAATCTCTACAAGAGCTATTGATTATATGGGTTATTGGTCACCCAAGAGAGAGGGAGAGAGAGAGAGAGAGAGAGAGAGAGAGAGAGAGAGAGAGAGAGAGAGAGCGAGAGAGCGAGAGAGAGAGAGAGAGAGAGTCGATAAATGGCTAGATCGATATATTCCAGTGGCTGTGAATTAAAGTCCATTAAGTACAAAGAAGGAAGTCAAAAGTTATCAATCACTTCTAGAGCGATCATAATATTAATTACACGCAGGCTTCAGTTTGAAGTAAACTCATTTCTACTTTCTTTTGTGCGCGTCAATTAATTGTTCGTGATTTAAACAATGAAGGGGGGAGGGAGGGGGAGCCATTGATTAAACATGATCTATCCAATTAGACCCCCCCCCCTTCTCCCATCGGTCCGATGTAGTTGAGAACTGTGTCCATGGCAACTATCAACCGTGACAGCAATATTTAGTGTGACAAGATTAAGTGGGTCCCTCCCCTGCTGACCAGCATATTAAATGCGCCGCGTGCAGTAAAATCCATTGCTTGCCAACAATGCCGAAGTGTCGCCTTTATATTAAACAGCGGAGACAATTAAAATGTTAGAACCAACTAAAGATATTGAAAAACTACTCAATAGAAGTCATTGCGACTTGTAGGTGTTATTGCAGTGAAATTACTGTGTCCAGATACTAGTTATGTAGCGTAATGGTCCACAAAATACCGCCCCCCTATGGCTCGCTAGTAAGAGACCCCTACAGGTCACACCTATTGTTAAGCACACCGAAAATGCCAACTTGAGTTCAATGGATCGCTAACTACACAAGAATTTACCTTTTCTAGGCCAACTTTTTTTGCAATGTTTTATTTACATTTTTTGTATTAAGCTAATGATAAATCCGTTGTTTAATGTAAATATAACCGACCACGTTACATTAAACACCGAAATACCCTGTTCAATACCGTATTCCCCTCAACGGGTTTGTACGTGTGTTATTTCTATTCTATTATTCTATTCAACACTATGACCCGTCATTTGTACACAAGTCTCAAATTCGAATCAAACTTCCCGACATTTTCATTGGTTGATCACATGGTTCCTACACTACGTCACTACATTTTTTTGACATTCCCAAAAAACTATTCACACATTTTCGCTGAAACGTTGCAAAAAAAACTGAACAAAAATCACAAACCAAGTTTCACTGGCATGTGTGAAATTTCTTGATGTTAATCATCACACAATTTTCACATAGGCCTATTATTATTGCGATGTCATAGTGAGTTGTAAACTTAAAATGTTTGTCAACCTACAAGACTAAAGTAGAACAAGTTTTTTGCCCCCATTCCTCCAGTAATATAAACAATTGTACAAAAATAAATAAAAAGTAGTGCTTCTCTATCCACTAAATAGTAGTTGTAGTTTTATAACGAAAGACGATGTAAATAAAAGTAGGTTACAATGGAATTAACCGGTAGCTAGAGATGTGCCATGATAGCAAAGTGATCAGGAAGTCGACTTAACCCTTACAGTCCCGGACGCGTATATAGCGGAACTGAAGGCAGCATAGATAGAAGTAGGTCGGTACGGGAAGGGTTAATTCTTTAAGCACTTCCAGGTGATAAGATTCTGTAACAGTAGGAACGTTCACCATATTACAAGAGCACGGAACTGAAAGGGGAGGGGGCAAATATATAGAGTGTGGAATGCATCAAAACTGAAATTCAATTTATTACAGCCACACTTTAGCTGTAAACATTTTTTTTGTTTCTTTTTCTGTGTCGCTGGCGGGGGTGTAAAGAATGTATTAGAATCTCACATGACGTAGTAGTCTTGGTTCTACCGCAGAGTTCATCGTTAAAGAGATTCTGTGGAGTTCTGTGAAGGGAGATAGTGTATAGACACAAGCGAGATTGAACCAATGCGAGTAGTGATAGAATAAATACAAACTATGTATTATGGCATGGAACCCGTGGAACAAGACCTACATAGTTGAACGTCAAAATAACCTTTTCAAAAAAGAAAATATTTTTTTTTCAAAGTGGGCAATCTCGTACAATTATGAAGAAATGTAAAAGTAAACTAGATGATAACTTCAGCAGATATTTGTCCAAATATATATCTATCAAAACTATATCTACGTTGGACATCAATGGTCACTACTAATTGTCTAAGATTGTGACCAGTGGCTCTAGTGTATGGACATTTGTCATAATAAAGAAGTGTCACACGGCACGTGATCACTAGGCCAGGTGTATATAAACGTGCAGGCTTACACTCAAACGTTTCGAGCAGCGTTTGCACGGCACATACTTAATGTGCGTGAGTGCAGTAATAAAAAGAAACACAAAGTAGAAGAAAGTGGGTCTCAGTGTGAGAAGTGGCTGACGGGAAAAATCTCGCTGCCACAGGTGTATTCAGTCGGACCGTCAATAGTATTGAATCAAACAACACCTACGCCCGACTGAAGGTTTACTCTCATTAATTGCACAGACACACATTGCTGCTTAGGGGTGAGCGTTCTGTTCACCTGGTCCAACAAAAGGATAACGACGAAGTGTTCCAGCAACAGGTACACTTACAATGAAATGACAAGTAAGTTGAACAGATTTTACGAACTTTTGGCTTTTAACACATTCAGTTTGCATGACAATGATGACTACAATCTTTGCCCTAGTCACATAGGGACAAGTTATAATAAATGACAATGAACAAGAACAATGTAGGATGTGATGCGTACTTTCAGTGTATCCCTTCACAGAGTGTTTGTGTATTTCACGCAGGATTGACACGTCAATAAAACAGTGTTTCAATAAATATAACTTTTAGCCCTTGATGTAACATTAAGCCTAACTCGAACGCGTCTCGGCAAAGCGATGACGTGAAAGTTGCTTAGGTGACGTGACCAACCATGCGTTTGATCATCCGGTGGGTTAATTGGCTTAATGGGCCACAATGGGAAGGATGCGGCACTAATTATTCAGTCTGATACGGAATGAATCGTGAGAAGCAGACATTGAAAGAAAACACTACAGCGCCCAAGTAATTTGATACTAAGCCAACACTTCAATCTAGGGTTTAAAGAGAAGATACTACTAGCAATGGTCCATTGTGGTGAATACAGAAACGTTTAGGTTATAGTGACTTACCCAATAGTTTTTTCTGCTGATTTCACAGAAAGGATTAAAATGCGCAACAGTCTACGATGCATTTTGAGGATATGAGAATTCCATTACACAACTAGTATATTGAATTATAATTATTGAATTGTGCATGTTTCCTAAGGCTGTGCCAATACAAGTGTTTAAGGCCCCTGAATCTGATCGATTCAGCATATTGAAAATTGGAAATACAGCCACATGCTTGACTAAGCAAATTATGTCTTAACGATTATTGAAGAGTGTGATTGGACTTGAACCGATAAATGTACTGAGGCCCATTGTCAATGCGGCACAACCAGACAAACAAGCATCACATTACACAGGGACCCCCCAGACATGAACGTACGTGGTACGTCATCAGTTTATACTCCAGCAAATAGTCGGCACCGCTAAGCTATAGATCATAGGGTGAACCGAATGCATTCCTTTGACCCAGTGGGGATTCGCCGAACGTCAGACGCACGTACAGTTACGTGCAACACTCTAACTCCAAGCTGTTGTTGAGGATCTCTGTGAACTCTATTGTATTCCCCTAATGGCGCGAGCAATAGTGTCTACGGCTAAAACAGTTTCCAAAACGGTGATTGGTGTGTATGCAGTTCAGTGAGCAAATATACTATGCCTATTTCTAGACTAATAATATTCAATATGGAACGTCTCGCACTATGATGACGCAATTCTAGTGCCCCACAACTTTAAATAATTCACGAACACACAAATAAGAACAGCCAACAGCCAGTGTTATGTGCACTAGAAATCTTTAATTTGATACAATTAGTTATTCCCGCAGCTTAAATACTAAAACCAGTGCAATGTTGAACTCTGTGTACAGGTAAATGAATACACAAGGGCCTCCCTTCTCTTGCTATTTGCAGAGGCAATGAGCGATGTGTGATCAATGCAGCAATCAATACGTTGACAATGGGGAGAGACTCCAACACTGCCGCTGCCACCACTGACACGTGTGGCCACTGTACTGCTATTTCGGGACAAGTGGCCCGGTCCTTTCCTCGTGTTCCAGTTCACTGGCTCCCTGGCGTTAAATATTCAAGATATATCCGCTAGGGCACAATTACACCGGCTCATCCCGATTAGCACGTGCCGCCTCGGTCACACCAAGCGCAATGGGGCCATGCTGAGAGGTCGTGGACATCAAAACCACCGCAACGCTCTTTTTGGGATATATCGCTTTCACCGCTACACTTTTGGATACCTGACAGCAGTGGCGCGTGGAGTCGCGTGTCTTGGGGGTGGAGCTGCCCCAGTTCATGTATACCAACAGCAAATGTAACGTGTTCTGGTGGGGGAGAAGGTAAGTACACCACCAATGAATATTATTTCACTATATATATATATAAAGTTGGATGTGTGTGTGTGTGTCTATGTCATGTCGATGCCTATTGGTCAATATAAACACACGTGACTGTCTTAGTTTTAACTTTCGCGTTTTTTTTACACACAGGAGTACTCCATAGTATAGTGGTCAGAATTCCCCACCTTAACCCCTGGTGACCTGGGTTCGATTCTCATTGGAGTAGTATTTTTTGTATAACATTGTAGGCTAATTGTTGGACAGTGCAACGCCGGGCAATGTATCTAGTATATATATCTATAACACAACTATTACTATCCAGCAAGTCGGTCTCTATTTGGTTTGTTAAATCTTTTAAAACCGTGCCTCCTTTCCCTTCACTACCCGCTGAGCGTGAAAATCAACAACAATCAACTTCACTGGATTTCAAACAGTTACGTTAGTTAAACTGGCAGGTCAGAACGACCGACATCACAGGGTTAGATAATACCCCCCCCCCCCAACCCCCGTTGAGCGTGTTTACGTCAGCTTTGTTTTAATTGGCTTTCACCTGATGCGGAAGTAGGCAAAACAACAAAAACCTCAAACATGTCGTTCTTGAAAGTGATCTACAGAGATCCGGGGTTTGTTGGCCAGACATTAGGTCTTGGACTAGCGTGTTGATAGATCTGCTCACTTACATTTCGATAGAAACATTAAAAAAAAATTCTGGCCCCTGCTACAGATGTAAGACGGCTGTCTTATTAAATTTACTCGCCTCGTTTACCAGTTTACACAAGAATTCCAGACTCGTGTAATTCGATATCGCAATTGGGATAGTGATACACTAAGTTCGCCATGAACTGAACATTTTACTGCACTCTACACACCACTTTGCTGTCTCAATAACGTACGAAAGGGTTTTATGTGTCTCTTAGTGTTCACTAAAATATAAATTTGCATGGGTAAGGAAAAAGAGGGGTTGGGGGGGGGGGGCAAAAGTGAAGAACATGTAAACATGTAATGTCTGCAAATGAACCAATGACTACGTAATGGTACTCTTCGTAGAACTAAATCAAACTTATAACTGGTTCATTAGATATTACCTGATGAGGATTATATATAGCCTTAGTCACTAAATAAACAACTATATGTTTTAAGTTTATGCAATTTAATGTCAACACCTATTGTACAATACACCTTTTCAACCAAATTCGAAACTAATTACATTTACTCCAAGTTGTCGTTTGGAGGTTTCCCAACAGTATCAGTATTATTGAAATTAATGTGCCAAATGACCATTCCACATTGTACCCCCTTCCCCCTAAATGTAGGCTACAGGCGAAGCTTTAGAAAACATCGTACCTTCCTATCCCCCCCCCCGCCCCCCCCCCCCCCCGTGTGAGCCCCAAGCTTCGCGTGATCTCTAGCGTGACTAAGAGCGTAAACCATGTTTCGTCCTTGGGGCGAACAAGAACTTTGATACAATAAGGTGGGCCACACATTTTTAATACATAGATTTTAAAAAAAATCCCTTTAGAGGCCAAACTGAAAGGCTTCGCTAGCCTGTTGAAAACCCCTGTTTACACCCACTGCACATTTTCTTTTGCGCTCCTGATTTATCATTTTGGGTGCCCAACACAGTAATTGTGACAATGTGCTTCTTTCCTGGGCCTGGTCTTCCATGGCAAAACAAGCAACCCCAATTAGACGGCCAGATATATATCTTATCTGTTGCCTTCTCTCCCCCTACTTCCGGTGACTTAATGTGTATACTGTGTCCCCGGCTTGTGAGCTGGTGAGGTAGGGGGCGCTTGTTCGCCTCGTCTGTGATCCCCCCCCCCCTCACGGAATTTAACATCTGACCAAACGTAAGAGAAAAAAAAAAGGTCTGCCTATCTAAAACTTGTGCCTAGTGTTGTGTACCATTATTATAAAATAAACGTTATTGTCTGCCCAGGACTTTAGCTACTATAAACCTATACAAATAGAGTTCATTAAATATATAAGAAAACGAAACATTAGTTCATCTATTCATTTCTATTTATTAAATATCACGTTTATTGCCCCAGTTTCTCTCTCGGTCTTATGATTATTAGATACAGACGTTGTTGTTTTTTTCAATTTCAATAAACCCGTTTTGATTATTGATTAACAATTTGACATATCAAGTAACAATCTAACCGTTTCTCGCAGCGGCTCGGTACTAGATACTATCCTGTTTATTATATCACATGACAAGGATAGAAATGATCACTAAATAGAACTGTATAGAATAGAAAAGTACATATGTTATTTAATGTGGGTTTTACCTTTTTCACTGGACCGAAGACTTCAAACTCTCGGCGCAATTTAGACTCGCTGGTGTCGAAATTCTGTAGAGTAGACAGAAAAGAACAACAATATAATGATTGAGTCAATAGTACAAATTAAATAGACGTGTAGGTGGGTTAAATATTATACACAAGCGTGTTTTTTTTTTGTCTCATAGATTGCAAGTATAATACAATATACGACTATACGTTTATCAACAAACAAAATAATACTAGTTAAACATTAGAAATATAAACAACAAAAGCATTTAATTGTAAAGATAAGGATGATATAAAGATATTTAAAACTAATAAATTAAAACCATAATAGAATATGCAGGACTAGACTCAAACCACGGGATGTGGGTAGGACGCAATAATCTTCTTTATAGAAGGAACGCCTGTAAGGTATACGATTAGGATGTAGTATTCACATATGAAAAAAAACGTGTGGAGCTTGTACATCACTCACTAAGGCTAGTAAGGTTACATACACACAGTGTATTTCTTATTAAAGGATAATAATAATATAATACATAGTTCAACCTACAAGAGATGTTACCGTTTGGAATACTTCACCAATACTGTTGAACATGTTATTGTTCTAGTTATTCCGTCTTATCTCTATCGTCCCACTCGCATGAGATAACTGAAAACAAATATTTCTAAAAATTTCCCAATGCCTTGATTCCACATGTGTGTCGATGCGGTTACCTATTAGTAAATCAATTTGAGTTTATTGGTTCCTAAAAAGAAAATGTAAATCATACAGCAGAGTTTCAAAAAATTTTGTGTTTCTCCACGGAGCCAACAACTGTCAAATACAACAACAAATGTAACATTGTTTACAATGTTTATACATTTATTTAAACATGTGTAGCAAGAGACAATCATTTCTAAGTCAAAATCATCAGCAATCCGTCCAACTTCTTATGATTTCGCCGAACGCTATATTGACCGAACAAGAAACTCCACACACAAAATATATACTCGTTGGCAATAACTAAACAAGCCGGAAATATATATTTGTATCTTAACTTGTGATCTCGTGGAACCCTTGAGATTTCTCACAAACCATATTCCACCCCCCACCTTCCCGTTTTGGAATCCCGGCCTAGCGGAACCAACAGTTTTTTTTTTCTGTAATTTCTTGACTAGAGCACAAACCATAGCTCCTTACATACGCATACATTACGAAAACCTACAAAGTACAGAGTTCACAAAATGAGTCTACCGTTCATTGAAATTAGCGTACATGAATACATACACGCACACACAAGCACAGAGCTGGCGCATACTTCAGCAATACAGACATTTTATCCACTATTCTGGAGTTATCGGGAGTTATTCGCCTTACAAAAAAAAAGTTGGTTTAAAAGCAAGTAGTTAGTTCTATAATTGATTTAGACTTAGTTCAAAGTGACTTGCCAGAGCACCTGTTGACTCAATAAGACAAAAATTAAGTGTTGGCATTAACAGTATAAGCTGCACATTAAAGCAAATAAATACACAGCGTCAATCAACCTGAGTGTGCGAGCTTCTGTCTGTATTCACGTGCACATGTGAGTTCACCCATTCAATATGGCAACTATGGGGCAACACATTCTAAGAATGGAGACAGACACACATATCAGTTCTGGAACCATAAAGTTGTTTATAAAAAACTTCATTTGTTAGTAACGTACGTTTCTGGCCAAACTGATCATAGGGCTGTTGAAGCAGCGTTCACCAGTTTCTGTGGCCGCGGCATACTATGGGATGTGTGGCCAGAACAATGCCCAGCCGCCTTTACTTTACCCCAACTAATATCAGGAACCCATCAGAGCTGGGTAGATCCAGGAACACCCTCAATTGCTGGGAAAAAATCCTAGCCTCCACCAGAATTGTGTCATGTGTTAACTTAAAAAAAATTCCTGTTCTCATCATGATGATTGTGTGCGTGCGTCGCATTGATTGTGTAGACCAATCACACACAATCAAACCCACGCCTCGTTTATAAACTATTGTATTATCGAGGGTTTAAAAGTTTGTGTTACCCAGAAACAAAACATGTACCACTGAAATCGTTGACCGAAAAAAAAAAGTAATATTATAAGCCATGGAGCTTTGGTGAAGTTAGTACACATGGGGGTAAAGTGTGGGGGGGGGGGGGGGGGAGATAAATAGGGCAAACAACGGAGCACGGTATGATACGAAGATAAGAACAAAAGAAACGATGGGAGTAAATTGAATGGTGATGAATAGAGTGGTGCCTGTAAACCGACGCTTAGTTAAACACACATTTCTATACGTATATTTATCTAAAGACCATAACGTGTAGTATTCCGTTTAAACTGGTACGTTAGACACAATGTGTTTAAAAAAAAAATGAAATATATCATTGAGTGCATTCTTACAAAAAAATATCGTGTCATAAATTTATATTTTCATTCAGCTGTTGCTCTTTATAAATTCTAGTGGTGGGTGTGTATCTCTTTTCCCCCTCCCTCCCCATGCCAATCCACAACAGACTCTTATCGGAGCTACGGTACACAAACAGCACACGGTTATGATAGGCTTAGAGAACTGCATAGTTATTGTTTGACTCCTTACTGTGGGTAGCTTGACTTTGAAAACAATTTTAATGAAAAATAAATAAGCTTAAATCTAGGTTACATAAAAAAAAAAAAAGAAAGTCATGATATTTCAAGATATTAAAACAAAATGGAAAGATGGGAAATAAAGTCATAGTGCTTTTCTGTAAACATACGCCATAATGCATTTGTGTAAACCTACGCCATAATGCATTTGTGTAAACCTACGTCATAATGCATTTGTGTAAACATACGCCATAATGCATTTGTGTAAACATACGCCATAATGCATTTGTGTAAACATACGCCATAATGCATTTGTGTAAACATACGTCATAATGCATTTGTGTAAACCTACGTCATAATGCATTTGTGTAAACATACGTCATAATGCATTTGTGTAAACATACGCCATAATGCATTTGTGTAATCATACGTCATAATGCATTTGTGTAAACATACGCCATAATGCATTTGTGTAATCATACGTCATAATGCATTTATGTAAGCAAACGTCACAATGCATTCGTGTAAGCATACGTCATAATGCATTTGTGTAAACATACGTCATAATGCATTTGTGTAAACATACGCCATAATGCATTTGTGTAATCATACGTCATAATGCATTTGTGTAAACCTACGTCATAATGCATTTGTGTAAACATACGCCATAATGCATTTGTGTAATCATACGTCATAATGCATTTGTGTAAACCTACGTCATAATGCATTTGTGTAAACATACGTCATAATGCATTTGTGTAAACATACGTTATAATGCATTCGTGTAATCATACATCATAATGCATTCGTGTAATCATACATCATAATGCATTTGTGTAAGCATTCGTCATAATGCATTTGTGTAATCATACGTCATAATGCATTTGTGTAAGCATTCGTCATAATGCATTTGTGTAATCATACGTCATAATGCATTTATGTAAGCAAACGTCACAATGCATTCGTGTAAGCATACGTCATAATGCATTCATGTAAGCATACGTCATAATGCATTCGTGTAAACATACGTTATAATGCATTTGTGTAAACATACGTCATAATGCATTTATGTAAACATACGTCATAATGCATTTGTGTAAACATACGTTATAATGCATTTGTGTAAACATACGTCATAATGAATTTGTGTAAACATACGTCATAATGCATTTGTGTAAACATACGTCATAATGCATTTGTGTAATCATACATCATAATGCATTTGTGTAAGCATGCGTCAAAATGCATTTGTGTAATCATACATCATAATGCATTCATGTAAGCATACCGTACGTCATAATGCATTCGTGTAAGCATACATAATAAGGCATTTGTGTAAAAATACTACGTAGTGCTTTTGTGTAAACATTTCGTCCTATTGTTTGTGTTTTTATGTATAAACATTGGGTAACGCATAGAAACACGCCGAACTGCAAAGAGGCCACTAGTCTTAAACTAAAACACACAGGGAAGGAAATACAAAAATTTGGATGTGCAGACACCGCCAGAGACAATCATAATCTCTTCCTTTATCCTCTCACTCACACACCTGTTTAGTTCCCTTCATTCTGAACCCCTCTACATCCCACATGCAATCATTCAGACCACTTTAGCCATAGCAATATATATATATATACACGGCATATAAAAATACGAACGCAAATCACACAAACTCATAAGGCAGCCATCTAGAATCTAGTGCAATAAAAAAGAAATAAAAGGGATGAGGTGGGGGGAGAGGGAGAACCAGACCAGTGTATTGTTCTAGCATTTGCAACACTGCGGGGCTGGCATGTCAAGATATGCAATGGCAAATAGATGACAGGTGAAATATTGAACACACGAGCCCGGGCAAAGAAAAGCTTTATGGAAAGCTTTAGATACTAGCGAAGATGACATTTTGGGATAATTTTACCGCGTGCTCTCTCGCCTCCCCCAGGCACAGAGTGCTGAACTATGAACTGATGGCTCCTTCATACAAACAACAGACACGACTCGTGGGCTCATGGTGTGGATAAAAGTCAATCTTACTTAAACTAACAAGTCCATTTATCAGCTATATGTATGGTTTATGTCTTGTAAATAGCACACAGTCACTAGTGTGATGTGTGCAGCTTAAGCGGCGATTTAATAATACAGAATTGTGCTGTCTTGCTCTTCACTGCCTCATTACACATTAACATGGAGGAAGATAAAAAAGACTATAGAACAGACATTTCGTTTCTGAAATTTGACGAAGCGTTTCTGAAATCTGACAATGTATTTAAGAAATCTGAGAGGGTTGTTCTGAATTTCGACAATCCGTTTAAGTCACAGTTTAAGAAATCTAACTGGATGTTTTTGAAATTGGACATTGCGTATTGCGTTTCTAAAATCTGACAATCCATTTAAGAAATCTGACAGGGTGTTTTAGAAATTTGACGCGTTTCTGAAATCTGACAGGGTGTTTTTGAAATTTGACGCATTTCTGAAATCTGACAGGGTGTTTTTGAAATTTGACGCGTTCTTGAAATCTGACAGGGTGTTTTTGAAATTTGACGCATTTCTGAAATCTGACAAGGTGTTTTTGAAATTTGACGATGCGTTTCTGAAAACTGACAGGGTGTTTTTGAAATTTGACGCGTTTCTGAAATCTGACAGGGTGTTTTTGAAATTTGACGCGTTTCTGAAATCTGACAATCCGTTTATGAAATCTGACAATGCGTTTTGGAAATCTGACAATGCGTTTTAGAAATCTGACAGGATGTTTCTGAAGTTTGACGATGTGTTTCTAAGCAATCGCTTGTTAATAAATGCACAAGAGACATCGGTTGCTTCATTGGTGAGAAATACTAAAGAAAAAAAATAACCCATGCTAACAAGCTTGATTCAAGTTTGTAAATAGTTTGGAACACAGAGAATCAGATTATTACTAAACATGTACCTCTGTAAACTATAAATAAATCAAGCCAGACAGCTGACTAATGTGAACCATGACTTGCAGTACATTCACGTGTCAGGGCATAATGTTAACAATACCAGCATGCAAGAAATCGACTAACTTAATGAAAGGTTACATTTACACATAGAAACTAATGGGATCAACTGTTAATAAATGGCTTGAGCCTGACTTTACTACTCATGACCATAAACAAAATACAAAGAAGTCCCCCCCCCCCCCCCCCAAAAAAAAAGGTACGCTTTAGGGTGAATGGTAAAATGTTTGGGGTGCGTATAAAAAACGCAGAACGTTTAACACAAAAATTATTTGATTTAATGGATATATTCCAGATTGCTTTCTTCTAAACCAATTCAAAAATCACAAACTTATCGCAGATTTAAAAGCAAAGATATGCCTATATGTGAGAAATATGTTAACAAGTAAAACAAGTGGCATGTATAAAGGTACCGTTAGTCGAAATTGAACACTTTACTTGCAGGGGTGTTTTCCCGGTTCTCATAGAAACCATTCTCAAACGTAAATAATCAAATTTCACGAACATTACTTTTCCAATTTCTTTCAACTCATATGAACACTGAGTGTATGAATAACATTATGTAAGCCAACAATAACGTGTTTCAGTAGGGTGCTAATACGTACGTTTCACTAGTTCATTCGACATTTCATGATCCAATAATGAAATTAAAATAATCCACTAGAAAGGGCAATAAATACTGCGAAAGGCGTAAACTGCTAATATTGCATGAGTAATGGCCCTTGAAAAAAAACTTATTGGGGAAGTTGGCGGATGAAAGGTGGCCACTTTTTTGTATGAACAGTCAGAGGGGAAGTTATGAAAAGCTTCCCTTTTACTGGAATGTTACAAGTAAAACTGTCTAATGACTAAACGCGCCGGCGGAGTGTCATACCAATGGAGCTAATGACTAAAGCGGACGTCTGGGCCTTCAGCGCCAGGCTCAGCAGATAAATCCTAGTTAGTGTCCACTACATCAGTAATCATTCATCTTTCTACTATGGGTCAGGGATGGGGGCGGGGGGCTTTACGTCACTGCTTGCGAAACTTCAGGAATGAATGGAGAGGTTAAAATCACGACATCCCAAGTATAAACTAAGGACAAGTGTGTGAATTGTGAACAGAAAATGTTTTTAAAACGGAAACATTTGAAACTTTTTTTTTAATGAAAATAAATTCCTCTCTAACAAGACTTATTCCTTAGACTGTTCCGTCCATTACGTTTCATGTTGTATTTCCGTAAACAACTTTCACGTCAAATAAACTCACCATTAACGAGCTCGTTGTTGTGCTTCTGATTGATGATTGTTTAGCCTTTATGTACAAGTGAAGTCTTGAAATGATATTTCGTAGTAGACAGTAAACTACGTCACGAAGTCATCTGTCTGTGTTTCACAAGTAGAACTTACTTGGCATAATCGATAGATCACATTTTTAATTACACAAATGTTTTAACTTTATCTAAAGCTGGAATCATTTGAACAATTAGAACATTTCGTCCACTCAGTATTATCGTGTTCTAACTACAAAGTTTCATATTTTCCGAAAAAAACTATTTTATATGGGAAAAAAGCAAAACATTATCTCCTATTTCCAGTTATCTACGTATTAATATCTTCTCTGCTTTTACAACAATGTATCAATTTGTCTCTGTTTTAACAACATTCTTTCAGTCTTCTAAAAACTTCAGATGCATTTTTTCTCACAATATTATAGTCTGATGACATTCATAAAACAAGATAATACAGGGTTCTCACATTTTTTCTGGAAAAAATTCAAGGCTGTTTCCATACTATTTCAAGTCTATAAGAGCCAAATTCCAGGCTGCTGGAACACGTTCTTTGGAAAATGGTCACACGCCTCCTCCCCCTAAGTGACCTAAATATTGCGTGAATGAGGTATTAATATAAGGCACGGTCAGTGGGCGTTTATGGCGTATGGAGTTTTTTGTCTGAACTTGATTTTTATACAAAATGTAGATATAAATATAGATTTAGATAAATTTCCAGGCTGACAGACTATTTTCCCAGGCTAAAATGCCAATATTCAAGGTTGTCCAGGCCTTGATTTGTTTTATTGAAACTCCACTTTCCAGACTGTGTGAGAACCCTAATAATACTAAGGGGACGCTATATATGCATGTATTAATCTATCTTCTATACATAATGTCCAAATCATAACTAAACGCTTGCAATATTTCTATAGGTTTGGGAGTTAAACGAGAATTTAAAAAAGAAGGATTTGAACTATAGTGAAGTGAATGTAGTGGTGGAAGAAAGGTTTAGTTCACTATAAGTGTGTGTGTGTACATGTAGTAAACTTACTGCGAACATGAAGAGCCAACAAGGCTCACCAATTAGATTTCAAGGAAATTATTGCTTTCTTAATTTGCTCATTTCTTCTGTTGGCTTTTAGGAGACAGGTGCTACAGAACGGTGTACTCTCATCGTTGCTAGGTCTGTTTGGTGTCTTTTCAGCACACTGATTTAGAGAGAGAGAGAGAGAGAGAGAGAGAGAGAGAGAGAGAGAGAATGGGAGGGGGAGAGAGAGAGAATGGGAGGGAGAGAGATTAAACAGCTCCAAAGAGCTCTAGATACAAACATAGAAATTGCCCCACCTCCCCTCCGCCCCACACATGCCCACTTATCCGTCTAATTAACTGACACATTTAGAGAATCTATCGTTTTAATTACTGCTATTTATAAACAAACATCTTCGAAAGTAGCTTTGAAATATTGGGGCAGGGATGGGGAACACGGGGAGGGGCGCTTCTTTACTACAATCTAAAAATTGTATTCGTCATTCTGCATCTCTCAACGGTAAAAATAAAAAATATTATTTAAGAAGTAAATGAAAGCAACCATACCAGGGACCAGCTCACAAGATTTGATTTTTTACTTTAAATACATGAACGTTATCGACCCAAAAACGTTTGATCAAAAGCAACAATCGATATTTCCACTATGTTCATGTCTATCCTCCCTATAACAACACCACTCCACAGTTACTCTATTCTCTCCCCTTCTCATTGTGTGTTCACAGTTTGTACAACAGTGTACAGTGCCAAATTGTTTCAATCTCTATCAACAAATATTTACATCACCAAAGGCTATTGACTTAGTCTAAAGTCCCAATTTTTTACATATTAAAAACACCATTGAATGCTTACTATTGACTCCCAGCTACCTAATTTAAGTAGCCTAAATCCTCCCCACCCCTCCCCTCTCGGACCAGGTCCCGGTCTCTCTTTCAATCCGTGTGTTAAAACTCACATTAAAAACCACACATCAAACCTCACACACACACAACAGGCCTAGGTCTAGAGCTGAGCCATAAATAACAATAAGGCTAGCGTGAGGACAAATTGAAAGACACAAAAACGTGGGAGGTCGAACTGGCAATAAGATTGGAGTCTGAAACGTGCAATGGTTTAGACACGGAACCAAATGTTTACACTTTTATTGGAACGTTTATTACAGATGCCTTGTAGCTTTGGCTAAACGGTTTCTGTCTCATTGCCATTGGCCATTGGTCTGTTGCAGGCGTGTACCGCGTAGAAGGCTAACTGTTTTAGAGTAGAAATTACGTAGGGACTGAAACTGTTACATGCAATATTGCTCTTTGTTGCTGCTCAAAGCAAAATACTTTTACGGGCGTAAATCTAGTTGGCATCCTGCCTTTCTCATTCAACCTACACAAAAAAACTAGTTGGAATAAAATAGTTCGATTGAATAATGATATGTAGATCTAGTGACAGCTGATGTTGCAAGCATTGACAGATAACAAAAAGTTGTATATACACGGTCATAGAGAACACAAACCATCTAGCTGGGTTTAGATCCTGGAAATGTGAATACAACAACAAACAATAGTCCAATAGTTACACAAGTGCATCCCAATATCTCAACCCAATATCTCAACCCAACATTCCATTTCTTTTTATTCTAATCATTGAGCCCGTAATCTCTATCCGCACCTATCAAATATCAAGATTCTTTGGGCTCATCTCAGAGAGACTACCATGTTGTAAAAAGCTACACAATTACATTCTTTTAAGGAAGACCAGGATTTTTTTCCAGGGACTTCAGCGCGCCCCTGAGTTTACCCAGCTCTGATGTGTACCTGACATTAGTTGGGGTAAAGATAAGGCGGCTGGGCGTTGTGCTGGCCACACATTCCCTCGTCGTATGCCGCGGTCACAGAAACTGGTGAACGCTTCACCCGCCTTATCAGTTTGGTCCAAAGGGTACTTTACTTAAGGAAATCCGGTACGTGGCCATTTGAAGGAACACATTTACGCCTTCACATTTCGGGACACCTACCCTGGAACGAGTATGAGTGTGCGGCGCACAAGTCAAGCTAAAACTTTCAAATATCGATATCGGGTTCGTGTGGTGTTCAGATATGAGTGACATTTAGACGGGTGGATCAAAAAGAAAGCTATTGATTTCCTATTTACTTAGAGATGCGATACACATACGAAGTGCTTGGCTACCAGAGTTCGGGAAGTAGCATATACTATTGACCCCCCTCCCCCTAGCAAACTGAATGCTATCTGTCTAAGCAATAGCGTGGAAAAAAAACAATTGCAACACAAAATGAATTGCAAATCAATTACATGGCACCAAGAGAAAAATTGAGAACGAAACCATAGCGGCAGATGAATAAGGTTTAGTGCTCCTATAATGAATCTGAAAAAAAAAAAACAAGTTATATGCTATATGGAGTTTGTTGCTGGTAGCAAATTAATAAGTGTTACTAGGATCAAACAAGGTGAAAAGACGAACGGTCCATCTTGCTTAAGAATGTCGGTAAGACATTAATTATACAGGTACCTTTTTTGTTGTTGAAGAAATAAGCAAACAACAACAACTAAAGAACAACAAAAACAAAAATAACAAAAATGAACAAACCATCAAACAATGACCAAGCAAAATATTACTTGAAAGATTGGCGTTAATTTGTTCAATATCTCAAGTGTCCATCGTATCGCCAGGTGGAGTTACCAGTTGACCTTTACATATGTCGGAACCCTTTAACCACAAATAAACGCCGGACCTTCAAACATGAAATATTTGCGCGTCTCTTATGTTACCTTTTAATGACATTATTATTCACTCTACCATTCATTAAAAAATGCCCAAAGTGTACACAAAAATCATATCAATTTATACAGATAGGCCTGTGCATGAAATATTTTGATGTCTGGTAGTGTATATAATGTTAGTAAAGTACCCTTTATATTTTTAGAAGACAAACAAAAACAACAACATGATTGAGTTTAAGGACGTCTAAACTTACATAATCAATCACTTTTTTTTTCAAGATAAAACTTTGTCCGCTTCAGCGAAATTCACAAACTTTCCTCATTCTCGGTCAGTTGACCAAACGGCCCCAAACTTGAAAGTTAATTTCCCAAAACTTTCCGAAAGCCGGTTATCATGGTATATTGTGTAAATGTCAATGGAAGAGAAAGAAAGAATGAGAGAGAGAGAGAGAGAGAGAGAGAGAGAGAGAGAGAAAGGGAGGGAAAGGGGGAGAGAGATGGACGTTTGACAAGAGAGGATTAGTTGCATAATGTATCCCTTATACTTGATTAATCCCTAACAAAGCTAGGAAGAAAGCAAACAAAGTGTTTTGCTGGCCTACTAATACTAAGCGTTCGTGTTGCTAAGGCTATTGTATGACAACATTATACACTGCAGTGACAGTCGGCACCAGCTAGCGTCAGCCACCACAGTTTAAACTACAATGCAATGGTGTATCACTAAATCTGTGTGTACAATAAATGTGTGTGGCGGGTGAGATAATCTGAGCAAGTATCATCGTTTGACCGCTAGAGTAGACCAGGTTTAGAGATCCCAGTTCTTATTGATCCCCTCCGCTTTAGACAGAGCGCGAGAGGGGGGGTGGACGCGTGGAAACAAGTGAATGAAGGCGTGACTTAATCTATACATAGGGCGGGGGAGGGTGGGAGATGGGGCGTATTCCGATGGGGAGTAGAGAGGGGGAGGGGGCTCGCATAATAGCCAATTTGATTTGTAAATTACAACACGGACAGTTTAAATAAAGCGGAAAGTTATTTTAAGGCTGTAGCTCTTCAACTGGTAGATATTTTCCATTGTGTTCATGTGATTCGATTTTATCGTTGGACTGTGTCTTAGTGACTGTATACAAGGTTCTCCTCTTTAAAAAAAAAAAAACAAGAATAAATCAACACATCAGCTTCCGTTCAACGGGTAACCCACTAAATAAATGTCCATTGATAAATAGCCTGGGAGGTGTAGCTATAGTGACGACACACGAAAAACGCAAATCAATACACAAGTGCCGTTCTCTCCCTCTCGGTCATCTACAGCAGTGTCAACATTACGACGCCTGCTCCCGTTGTCAAAGTATGCTTAGATCAATGAGGGACATCAAAATAATAGTCTAGCAATCTCATTAAATGTACTTACAGATAGGGATAAGAACGAGTGAAAGTGAGAAGTTAAAAAAAAAAAAAGAAAAAACAGTGTGTCCATCCCGGCAAGAGGGGTAGGGGTTGGCTCCAAAGGAAGCGGCAAGGCGGTCCGACAGGTGAAACACAAACGTGATCGTTCGGCCAAGAATTTCAAGAGGGGAGGGGGCCGCGGGATTGTCTTGATGTATTGACTGTGGCATCGGCATGGATTCCCGTTGGATTTCGTTCACTAGTGCAATTAGCGTTGTTCATTTCCAATTACTGACATGGAAGCATGCGCATCTGAAGATAAACTATAGTGTGTGGTGGTGAAGTTATCGATGTGGAGTTTATCTCGTGGCTGTTATTCACCGCGGTCGTTGTTTTCTATTGTTATCATTATTCAAACGGATCGCGTTTACAGGATTCATTAATTCCCAATGGTTTTGTTGTTGAGACTGTAACCCCCAAGGTAGGAAGGAGACGTTGTCTTGTGTAATACTAAAGGTAAACCAACAGGTGCTACGTGTCAGAGTGTGCTCTTGTTTACACTGGCCATTATGCCCGATTTAAAATACAGCTCTTTGCTTGGCCTAAGAGCGTTGAGTCGAGAGAGAGAGGGGGGAGAGTTCGTGTTATCTATAAAGCGCAACTGATTGGTAACTATTGATGAATTGATACAGCACTTTCAGTTAGCCACTCTGGTGTCTAGAAGAATTAATACTGCTTAGTTGCAGTGATTTCTTTCAACGAACGGTGTAGTTAGCAAGGCACCGTAATGCAATGGCATGTACTACAGGTTGTACCTGGAACTATTCTAGTCAAAGCCAAGGACTATTATTATTTAATAACTAGCTAATAGCAAACTTAACTATACGGGTTACCCCGAAATCTCATTAAAGGAGCACTATTTCTGTTTTATAACGAATGTGTATATAATGAGAGAAAACATAAGTGACCGTCTTAATATTAAACAGAATGTCCGTTCTATGACTAATTATGTACAAAAGAAACAATTATTACACAATTATTACGTTTAAAAAAAAAAGGGATATGTTCCCAATGAGGTTGTGCCGTTGGTGTAACAAAAGCCAACGATGAAGTGGTGGAATTCCTTACAGGGGGTGTTATGTCTCCAGATTTCCACTAAGAACATTGTAAAGGTATAAATACCAGACTAGAATCGCAGTGGAGAGAAATGGAAAATGTTGGACGATATGTTTTTTATACATTACAAACAACAATAACCTGACTAACAGACTCGCAAAGCTCATGAAAACATGAAATGGAATCAAATTGATGGGTTCAATAGACAAATATTTTACATTCACTGCACCCGTCAGTTGAATTGCTCTATAACTATCAACATAGCGAAAATATCACACTGAAAAAATGAATCCATGAACCCTGAATAAGACACATTAACAAGGTCCTAATTTGTATTTTAATGACGTTTTGTTGTTATATTTCAAATTTGAATGAATTCAAAAGGATTTCCAGGGCTATGGTAAGTTGTAAATTAATAAATAATGTATTGGAATTGAAATCCTAAATGCAGGGCGTGGTTTGACTTTTCTACACCATTTCTCAAAGTACTTGCACCTTACACAGACACACTCACAAGTTTGACTTTAGTGGAGATAGAGCACACCCAAGGAGAGAACGTGGAGTAGATCACAAGCATTAACCAAGCCAAGCAGACAAGATGTATTGTGTCAGTCAATAAATGAAAGAAACAGCCACTATCTCCTACTGCGTGTTAGACTTACAATACACTCAATTACACTGTTGTTTTTAGCGGCACGTTCAGAGAATAATTCTCACAGAGTAATGATACTGTATTTTTATAGAGTGATGATAATAGGTCTCAAAGTCTATTACTCACCTGTCTAGAACATCTGGAGAGAAAGAATTCCCACCCCCTGTACAATAGAGAAATAAGGATATTTTTATAAAAGGCAAACGTATCTGAAGTATATTGATTTTGTTGACACGCTTTTGTTGTCCATGGACTCATGGTGTAGGCACGAGGGGATATAAAAGAAAGTCATTGAGTTTCGGACAATAGCAGACCAATACCCCGGGGAGATGAAATAAGGAGAAATACTTGAATCTCAAACAAGCGATTATTAAGTTCAGACTTACATATCAACAAAACCAACAATATAATGGTACACTTATCTTTGGAGACTGTTGTATACATATTTAGCTTCGATACTTGTATATATGAATATATGTTCATACACAAGTTTCTATACGTCAATGTGGAACACTAACATCGACTCGACCAATCGTTTTTGTATGCATCATAATGGACCGGTGAGCCCGAAGGAAGAAATACCTTGCATGAAATACCACTTGTACGGTAATCATAATGTAACGTAATCAATTGTGTGTGTGTGTGGAGGGAGAGAGAACTACACGGATCGACATATTGTCCTAGAAACACGTTGGAGGGGGGCGTGAGGCAAGGAGGACACGCTCAATACAGATTTGGCCTGCTTAGGGTGACGTAGCCCAGATTAACAGCTCGGGCGTTAACAGGATTTGTAGAGCTTTCATATACCACCGGAACCTGGGGGATAGATTGTTCTTACTATCGCCGATTCTTTCCAAAGCTGTTTATTTTATTTTTTTTAAAGTAAAAGCGACTGCAAGTATACGGAGGATACTGTTACAATCTACGGAGGATATACTATTACAATCTTTGTTTCAGACCACGTGAAGTTACGTAGACTATATAATACACAGTTCACCGTGCCACAATCAATACATGTGGAATTACCCATTGTTTAACTTGAGTGCGTGCTTCCATTCAAACAACTACGAGAGCACACATGGAAACCCTTATTTTTATCCCCCCGGAACACACAAATAAATAAATAAGTACAATATAAAAAAAACAAAAGTATGGGCAGCCCGCGGATCAAGTATAGGAAATCCTCTTTAACAAAAAGACATGGATTTCTATGTGGAGTACGTTTGGAGTATAGATTAGAACAGTTGGCCTGCTTCCATGGAGGTCCAAACACGGAGAATAACCAGGAAATGCTGAGGAAGACCAAGCCACTTTCAAGATGAGTATGTTATCCTACAGTACCGGGGTATGTACTCGCAGCTTTCTCAAACTTTTTTTTTACTTTATTTGTTTGCCTTCATGTCATCTATTTATTTCTTCTTGTCCAAATGGCATCTCTCTCTCTCAACTCTCTCTCTGTTCCATAGACAAACACTACATACACAAATATCATTGCAACAAAGTATTTCTATAGTAACCATTGACACCCATACATTTCCTGACGTCATCGCAACCCTATACAAATCAACAGTGAAACGCGTGTCGGTTTGGTTGAAGCAAACTCTGGGACAATTCCCCAATTCCCAAGAATACTTAGCTCAAACCATTTCAATGTTAGACTTTAAATACTAGGAACTTCCTATTAAAAAGTAGCTTTACACTCATACATTTACATCTATACTGAGTTTTAACTTCTAAAATTTTTTTTTTTTATACAAGCTGTTCTTACAGCCGGCCCATACCTCCCCGCTTTTACTCGAATATCACTTTACATGTGATATATTTCTTTTGTGTGTGTGTGTGTGCAAGTTAAGCAGATAAAGTGTCAGTATTTAGTACCGGTATTTCTGCAGCCCACGACAAGGATCAATAAAATCCCGCTTTGTCTTTCTTTTGTCTCTCCTAGCTAGTGTCAGGACCACTGCCTAGTGAAGACACTAATCAGCCTTTCACTGTTATCGATACATTACATACTCATGATTACAATCAACCAAGCGCGCGCACATCAACACAGTACACCAAGCACAGACAGATATAACACCAAACACACACTACACCAAACACACACTACACCAAACATATTAGACACACACAAACTCTAAACATATACAATACTAAATACACACAACACTAACATTTACAATACTAAATACACACAACACTAAACACAGACACAAACAATACCAAATACACACAACACTAAACACAGACAACAACAAAACACAACACTTAACGCAGACACAAACGACACTGTGTCACACCTAACACTACAGACACACACAATACCAAACATACACAACAATAACTCACCCAAAAAAAAAAAAACACAACACATAACAGAAGGAAATGTAATAAAATAACTGAATGAAAAAGATGTCAAGAAAACCGGCGCACTTGTTAAAATAACTTTCTGCCCTTTTCACACTTAACATAAATAACAACATAATAACGATTGTACTTCTTAGCCAAGTTCACTAGTTCGTTGATTTTGGTTATATGCAATACACACTCGCTCCGAAAAATCACATACTATTATATAGCGGGAAGACTTACGAACAGCTGCAACTAAGTGAACAATAATTTGAACATGTATTCATGACACAATGAAGTTAATGTTTAGAGCAACTAAATATGTAGTATAGCCACTACGTATTATACCCAGGGTGATGAATGTGCTTATTTCGGATGGAATCAGTTTACACAACAAGAGTTCAACCTAACACCTTCATAATTGTCACTTTCACCAAGTGCTAGTGTCTCGCTAAGTAGTACTACTATCACTCAGAAAGTTGGCCATTGGCTAAATCAACGATACTAGAGTCCTGAGAGAACACGCTGGATGAATGTCCAGCTTACCACCGGCTAGTTTGCCCAGGCTTTTCGTCGGGATCTCCCGGGAATTATGCCGAGCGGGTCTTACGGCTCAAACTGGTGGAAATCTCTGGGTGAGCTCCACAAGAAAGAAGAAATCAGGTTTCTATTACACGCAGGACATTGTAATGAATACCACCAAGCCGTAGAGCAATAGCTAAGCAACGACGACTTTTTGCTTTACCAACATAGCCGCTTGTAATATAGTCAACTAAGTGAATAGCGACACACAGTTTTAAAATTACATGTTCGTTACGATTCGGAATGTATTTTATTATTACCCGATAACAAGGTCCTTAATCGATAATCTTTTCCCAAACTTAACAAATCTATTTATACCGTTATGTGTAAATCATCTTAGTGTCTGTTAGCGTTTATAGGTAGTCTAAATTAAAAAAAAATATTTGTGAATTTCTTAAAGCACCTATAGACTAATTAAATAAAAGGGAGTTAAGAACTCCTTATCGTGGTTATTTACTTTTTAAAATTCTAAAATGTCTATTTTACCCTTATTTGTTCATTTTATTTTCAGCAAAATTTTACATTTCCCAAACCTTACTCAATTTCCCCAAACTTTCCCAAACGTATGTATTCTCTAGCTACAACTGTATAACGTCTTCTTAGGCTTTGACTTCTATTGTGGTCTCAGTGGAAGGGATGACACATGAGCACAGTCCCAGCAATGACATTTTGTAGATAATACCATACCATAATAATACAAACAAAATAAGGTCCTACTAAAATATAAATGACTGAATCTGGTTACCTATGTTACTAAATCAATGCCAGCGACTCCGACCAGCACCCTTCCTTTCTTCTCTAAAACGCTGACAGACACGTTGCATTTCACGGCCAAACCAGTGCCAGATGTCCGACAGCATCAAATGCCACAACGAGGGCCCCCGTTACGCCTTTATCATGTCATTATTATTTCACGTTAATGAGACTGGGGCAACACGCACATTGACAATGAGTTTTTTTGCCTCCAGAAATATACAATACCCTTTGTCCACACACGATAATGTATGAAGTATGTACTAAGTACTAAATAGGAAGTATATTATACTAAGTACTAAATAAACAACAAGTCAATGGACCTTGCTCTAAGTTGCGCTCTGTTTAGAATCAAAGGGATAAGAAATGACGCTACCAGACTGTTGTTGTTGTGTTTTTTTTTTGTTGAGTAAAAAAATGTGTAAAGGTTCAACCCAATATTCAGAATATAATGTCGCCAGCAAACTATCGCTTGAATTAAAGAGTGCACGAATTAATAATAGTGTTTATGCGAAAGGCTCTTATAATATCCAAAACGGTATAAGGTATATGTTTGATCATACATGTACCACCATCCCAGAAAAGTGCCCTTCCCCCCAGAGTGCCAGATAACATCGTCTGTACAGGTAGTATTTCCCAACAACCTGTACATAACGCGTCAATCACGCGCATCAAGGTTTCACAGGTTACTTTTGATCTCTTCCAACCATTGATTATAGGAACAACACAAACACGGTACAGAACGAGTGGGTGTGGCTGTCCTTGAACCTGTCGATGGGAGTCCACGCGAAACACAACATTAATGGAATTACTACACGAAAAGAAAAAGTCAATGGCCATAGTTAGAAATAAAGCAGTATTAGGAGACTAACGTTACAGATACCAAAGCCAAAGTTAACAAGTCAATTTTAGGAGACCAGCGTTTCAGATATATATGGCCAAAGTTATCAATAAGGCAGTTTTATGGAACCAACGATTCAGATATGAGTTTATATTAATAAAAATGCAAGACTAAACTCGGACCACGGATGAGCGTAGGACGCAATAATCTTCTCTATAGAAGGAGCGTCTGTAATGTATAAGAAAAGATAAGAAGATAAGATGAGATATCTATGGCCAAAGTTAGCAGTAAAGAAGTTTTAGGGCAGCAACGTTTCAGATATCAAAGGCTATTTCTAGCTTGTCTTGTTCTGCAGTGGAAACGAAATATCGGTGACTTGGACCGGACCAACGACGATGCAAGAGTGACAAAATCAATGTAACAGAAGAATGGCAATACAGTAGTGGCAATGTCTGGGAAAAAAGGTGAACTTTCAATAGCAATCATACTAATCATAGCATCTGTTGCTTAGTTTGTTAATAGGATACTTTACTTTCAACTGTACACGTATCATTTGGTTAACTACCATGTCTGATCTTCAATACATCTTCGATATCAATAACTCAACCTTTCATCGAAAAACAGCTTCATCCGTTAACTGTGAACACGAGGGTGAAAAGAAACGAGTCGTAAAGCATAAGCTGGGGGGAGGGGAGGGGAACCATTTCAACTTCACACAGCACCAAACTCGCCTAAAACTAAAATATAACCTTAACTCAAGTCAATATATCGGCAGACATCGTCGGTCCTAACTTCAACCAGTCGCTGACCTCTGGGGTTAATACGGTTATGATGCAAGAGATAAGATGGGGTCAGGAGGGGTGGGCGAAACAAAACGTTACCGCCACTCTCCATTTCCTCTAACCCGGCTTCCGCCCCTTCCCCCTCCCATCCTGCAGTTTCCAAGAAACGCGTGACCACACGACGCTTCAGCCGGGGGGGGCCGACGACCATAACCAGATGGAAATGAATTCATCCTTTAACATTGAATAGAACGATGGGCGGAGAGACGCAGACGATGACATCGCGCTCCCCCTTCCCCACATCCCACATTCCCTTTAATCTTTCTGTAACGATTTAGTCTGGCAAAAGCAAAACATTTAGCCAGCCGGTCAACAAATATGGCCATGATATACTGTGTAGCTAAGTGTGAAGAATTGTACGGAGTATAATGGATTCAAATGTGTGAGCAATTTAACGTCGTGCTGTATTTTCTCGTATCGTGAACACCTTCAACCAAACACACAACTTAGTACATAGATAAATGGTTCGTATCCATCAATTACATACAGTTTCAACATAAGGTATAGAAAACAAACATCTGCTAAATGCGCTTTCGAGTTTGAGGGAAAAGATGGTGGGCTCGTAACATGGTTTTGGGGATGAAACATGACTCAACTAACACTCTTCTATTCATAATGTAAATGATATTGCAACGATGATCTTTGTCTTGGAATATCCCTGGCGTAAACGAGGAAGTAACTGATACTAACCAATGTCACCCCTCCCTTTTTTTTCAACACACACACACAAGTTAGAACAACATGTAAACACAAGTAAGAACAACATGTAAACACAAGTAAGAACAACATGTAAACACAAGTAAGAACAACATGTAAACACAAGTAAGAACAACATGTGCGACACTAATTGAGATCAAATCCTATCATTCGTTTTATGTAAATAGCTATAGCAGTATATGCAAATATAACAATATGCCATAAACAATGAAAGCCAACAACATAATAATGCGCCTATGGAACCAACTACATGTGGATATATAGTCTACCTGTAGATACATATATAGTAGACAAAAAACCACACATAAATAACAAAAAAAAAACACAGATCGCAACAAACATACAAATACATTCAAATAGGATAACAACCCAGCAAAATACATTGCATTTTAAGCGCCAGCTAGGCCAACTAAACCCAAATGAATGACACCTAGATTTATTAATTAAAACCAAGGCTGCTGGGATTAACAAGTAAGGCGGCAGTAGGGCGGTCATTGTTTTATCTTATAAATTGCTTCCTGTGACGCCATCCGTCATGCCAAGCAAAATCAATCCCGTCCAAAAACAACAAACACCACAACTACTGCTGACCAAGCACAAGTAGCATAGAGTATAGAGCCTGTAGTATTCCGTGGTGGTGGTATCGATGAGGGAAAATACGTTAGCTGTTTTTTGTTACTTATTAACAATGTCTCAATGATCAGAACCATCTCTTGCTCTTGGTGGAAACCCATTCCTGATAACAGATAAGAATTAAAGAACTGCTGCTTTATTGCATTGTATAAACTATAAATTGTGTGTCTGGCCATTCGAGGCTTGAAACGTAGAACCGTCTTACAACACTTACTTCTTTAAGATGTACATATTATATTTTCTATAGTTATTCTTCTGTGACTTCAAAGGCTGATAAAGATTTTATCTTCAAGAAATAGTATGCTTTGTTGTTATTTTTATATACTACATGATTTATCATTATGGTCATGTGTTGCGGCATATTTAACTTCAATACAGAGTACGGTACCGTTTTCATAAAGTCCAAACTGCCATTCCGTGTAGTTGATACGATTAAATAAAAAGTTCCATAGATCCACAGGGAAGACTAAGGGCGCACTCCGCGTGTTTTAATTGCAAATTGAGACAGCCTTGTCTATCTGTTGCTACGGCTGCTGTACCATGTCCTTAACCCCGTGACCTTAAAGGTGCTACACTACAACCCCTTTGCGTTGCTTCACCTAGCACTTTATTAAACACCCAGCTACGGTTGGTGGATGAGTGCAGAAGAGAACAGCAAGCACGCCAACTGGTTGCGAGGCAAAACATAACGTTGGCCTTCCCCGTGCTACATGTGGGTGGTATTCATTAGGCAAATGCCATTATGTATTTCAGTCTTTGTGGAATACAGTGCTCCTGGTAATTTAATGCACTAGAACCTTGACTGGTGGTTTAACACAACAAACAACACAAGAATAACTGCAAACGGTGATGGTGTAGGGGGGGGGGGGTCAGTTACAACTCACAGAAACATGACCAGACTGCTCCATTGAACATAACAAACACTGTCAACACAGTCATTATATTCACTCTGGCATTTAAGAACAAAAATGTTACAGAGTTCTTAAGTTCATACTTTGAAATTATTTAGATCTATAAATTTCAAATCTTCTTATTACAAAAGATAATCGTTGCGCAGTATTGTCCAGCGTAGCTAAACTCTCGCAGTTTCACTAACTTTTGTGAACCCTGTGTAAATAAACTCATGAGGTCTGGATTCTGACCTGTGAAACAGGCAGGCTTACTAAACGACACAATCAAAGAGACTGGCCATTGGGTTGTCCAAGAAATTCCCTCATACTCGTGCCTCATAACTTGTACTGTACTACAATGCTGCATGAGAACCGTGAAGTTCAGGTGTAACAACAACACGTTTGATTACTTTGAGTTTTTCTCTACAAAGACTATAGATACTTAGGGCGTTAATGAACACTCCGTTAGATGAACTAATTTTCAAATTAAGGGAGTGTGCACACAGGTGTATGCACACATCACGCTATCCAACACAGCCAGGGCTACACGCCATTGCACACGTGAGGACCCTCGCTGTACACACCAACATAGCACATTTGTGTGTGTACGAGTAAATGTTGTTACAAACAGATGTGCAAGCCGGAACACACACACACATTATGTGCCAACTCCGTGTGTCATGTTCTACCTATGGCGTGCACTGTCAAGTGTGCTCATTACCCTCACACACACGTTATATTTAAAGATCCAAGCCACGTCTCGCTTCTCTCACACAACACAAGCGTCTATACATTCTTGAATATATATATACACTATATATTATACACTATATATAATATCGATTCGCTTGTTGACGTTTTCGTCTGTGTTCTTTTTCTTCAAAAGTTTCATTGTACATTCACTGTTTATTTTCAAATCCACAAAGTTGATATTCATTCATAACCACGGATTATATAGCGTTTAGCTAAGGAAGAAACAGCAAACACCATCCACCAACAGTAGTCCTATAACATTATTCATCGTGTGGAAACAGCTTGTGGAAATAGAACAAAATCTGTTGTTTCTACTTCTTGTTGTTTTTTCGCCGTCTCTTTCCACTTTCTTGCTTTACGTGTGAGAAGATAGGTCACAGGAGACCACGTCAATCAATAAAAAGGTCCACTATTTATGAAGTTGGTCAATTATTGTTCCATGTGTTGACTTTTAAGCCATTCCACTATATAGAGAAGTGTAGTTCAGGTTTATGTGTTGTATTTCCTTGGAATTTAATACCAGCTAAACAACAGGAGCTTGCGTGTGAACATATATATATATACCTATATTTATACACGTGGAATTCCCGAATCAATCGCTCAGCTGGAAAGTCTATGGGCGGCTATTTATAATTAATTCCTTTTGCTAACGTTTTATACTACGTGTGTGAGACACTGGTCACGCTGGAGAGAACATTCACAGGAAGTGAGTCTTGAATAACGATTCAGTGCTAAACCGATTCAGTGCTAAACCGCTTCAGTGCTAAGCCGCTTCGTAATGCTTCAATTTATATAACTATAACGCCTACATTTTGAAGTCGTTAGACAATGGTCTTCGATTGAAGCATGCTTGTCACATGCCGACTGACGGTGGCTCATGCATGCTGACTTTTCGTATTACTTTTTTGTAAATTATTTTAAAATAACTACAACTGCGACTAGATACCGTATGTATAATGTTAATGTTCCGTGCAGACAGAATTGAATGGAAATTGATGAAAACGTAGACAACGTATTTCCAATTCTTAAACAGCAAGTAAGAGTGGTACAATGTTCTGTGTTACACTGCTCTCGTACTAAGGACTCTGCTAACGCTCTCTCATAGTTGACTACCCGATTGGATACAATCTCGAGGACAGTTGTAAGACCATGTTTCGCATTGTGAACAGAGAGGTGAGAAGTGTGCTTTTAATGTTTGTCTGTTTATATAAGAAATGAATTGCTGGTTGGCATATCGGGAATAGAGAGAAGAGATGTGTTTTTAAAGTCTGTTACATCCATTGCATTGCTGGTTGGCATTGGGAAAGAGAGAAGAGAGGTGTGTATTTAAAGTGTTACATCCATTGCATTAATGGTTGGCATTGGGACTAGAGAGAAGAGCATTACTGGTTGGCATTGTGAAGGGAGGGTTGAGAAGAGTGCTTTTAATGTCTGTTTATATAAGAATTCTATTGCTGGTAGGAATTGGAATCGGGAATAGAGAGAAGAGGGGTATGTTCTTAATATCTGTTACATCAATTGCATTAGGCCTGATGGTTGGCACTGGGAACAGAAAAGGTGAAAAGTAATCTAACATTGACTATCTTAATTACATTACTTACTATTCTTGCCACAAACAGTGATTTAAAAGGATCCATGGTCGAACTAGAATTGCTGGCGGGGTCCCCTGGAATATATTGGGATACAAAAATACAAATAAACAAATAGAAACAGTAAGACAGTAAAATGTCATCTTGACAACATCACAAATTAAATGTCATCTAGACAACATCACAAATTAAATGTCATCTCTAAAACATCACGCATTAAATGTCATCTAGACAACATCACAAAGTTTTTTTTCATAGGCAATAACTGTTGGCTTTCATTAGAGATTTTTTTAAAAAAAATACTCTGAGGAGTTAAACTTTTGAGGGGTTTGTGTGTCCAGCCTCTGGAACTCAATCAGAAGTGAGAGTCTGACCAAGAACTTTTAGACTGGACTTTACTGTACCTGGTGTTTACTACACACACAGCTACAACAAGCTGCACATGTGAAAAATCCAGGACCTATAATATCCCTTAATCTACCGCAGCAGATATATCTCACATTTAGGACATTGTTAAACAGGACATTTTATAAAAAAAAAGGTTCTGAGATCATTCTCTCTGCATATTTGTCAGGGTCATTTCACAATCGCCTATATTTGTCAGGGTCATTTCACAATCGCCTTAGTCATTTTTTCATGTTTTGAGAAAACTAACAAAAAACTGAATGACATCTCTATTGCATAGAGCCACTATTGGTGCAGATATTGTCTGCAGTGGTAGCACATGCTTAAATATTAAAATGTCATAACAACAGCTGGATCTGGCTTACCTAGCAAACAACAGCTGGATCTGGCTTACCTAGCAAACAACAGCTGGATCTGGCTTACCTAGCAAACAACAGCTGGATCTGGCTTACCTAGCAAACAACAGCTGGATCTGGCTTACCTAGCAAACAACAGCTGGATCTGGCTTACCTAGCAAACAACAGCTGGATCTGGCTTACCTAGCAAACAACAGCTGGATCTGGCTTACCTAGCAAACAACAGCTGGATCTGGCTTACCTAGCAAACAACAGCTGGATCTGGCTTACCTAGCAAACAACAGCTGGATCTGGCTTACCTAGCAAACAACAGCTGGATCTGGCTTACCTAGCAAACAACAGCTGGATCTGGCTTACCTAGCAAACCTACAAGGCTACACACTATAATATTTACACTCTAATATTTATACCGGATTCGTTCAATTTCACAATCTAGGCTTAATAATTATCCTTTGAAACTAGATCTATACCTAAAATAAAATTAGATCCACATCTAAAACTGGGTCTGCAATAAGAATCAACAAGTGAATAAATTGTAGGCTGGCAATATTGCCCTGCAAGAAGTGTCTTTATGAACTATCAATTTCCTACCAGCTAATATCCTTATATTATTTACCAGCTGATCTTTCATTTGTTAAATTTTGTAGTTCTCTCCAGCTCCCTTACTCTCTAAATTTCTTCCTGCTAATATGCATTATTTCCCAGTGGGAAAGTCTCTATTATTAAGCATGGGAGAGGGGTGAAATTGTATAAGTAGCTGTACCTCTATCCAGTGGTTTACTTAAAAATTGTATATTGAATATTGAATCATTAGGAAACGGCTAAATATTTACACTATCAATAACTGATTAAAAAAAATTGAAATGCATTCTTTACTTAACTTTAGCTAATCACTGAATATAATCCCATTGTTAAATATGAGAAGAATGTCTAAAAAAAAAGGTAACATATATTTAAACAATACTTGCTTTGGTTACCAAACAAATATGAAGAAAGTTTTTCAATAAAACTTAAAATTACTTGGCAATCAGAATTTAATGTAAACATTGGTAAATAAACCATCATTGCTAAATAAACCATTATTCCTAAATAAGCTTTTATTGCTAAATAAACCATTATGCTTGCAAAATGTTTTCCTTCAGGGATTTAGTTTCCTTTTCCAGATAAACAAACCTTGGGTGCATGAATATATACATTAGCTTTTGGATGCAGTTGCACATTATTATTGTTTTTTAAAGTGGGAACTTTAGTTAGCTTTATTACTTGACTATCTTTTTTTAAATGTCACAGACACTACTTTCTTTACACCAATATTTACATATTTATGCTTTTTTTTTAATTGTTAATGTTATGGTTTTATGTATATAAGAGAAAAAAAAAGAGTTTTTCTGGAAGTCATGCTAGATATTTAAATTAAAAATTATGATGTAATTCCAAGAATTTAATGCTCTGTATTATTACTTTATTTATTTTTTATTACATGTTTTTTTTTAAATCTTTTTTGATCTAAAGTGTTTACCAAGTATTTTATTTAATTAATGGGGTAGGACACTTTCCTTGTGTGAATATTTATTTGTAATGAACCCAACAGCTCTTTTAAACCTGTTTTATTTTGAACAGGAGCATATTCTACAATATATCTAGCTCAATGTTAGCTTGGGTTTTCGCTTCGTGTTTTTGTTTCATTAACAAACATTCTTTTATATTCCTGTGGCCTAGTGTTTTTTTTTTTATTGATTTTGGATTGAATAGAAAACAAATGTAATCTAAACTGGTCTTTCATATTGTTTGGCAACACTAGGTTTCAATAACTAGACATGGGTAAACGAAAATACACAATCAGCAATTACTAGGGACCAATCAATTGACCAATAGGAAAGTACACACCTAGGATAGATCCACTGGAGTGTCATATAATCAGTGGGAGATCTAGGTTACAATCAATAAAATCCCAGTGACTTTAAAGAGGAAATAATATACCATGATGAATGCTTCCTACAATTTTCTGTAGGGAAGGGGGGGGGGGGTGGGGGGAAACAATGTGTCCAGCCTCTGGAGCTCAATCAGAAGTGAGAGTCTGACCAAGAACTTTTAGACTGGACTTTACTGTACCTGGTGTTTACTACACACACAGCTACAACAAGCTGCACATGTGAAAAATCCAGGACTTGTATCCCATAGTAAAACTACAGCACCAAGTTATATCTTGTAATAAGGACTTTGTTGAACTGGACATTTATTCTATTTAAAAAAAAACAATCTCAATATAAGCATGTACCCTCTTCTCTACATGTAAGTTTAGTTTTGTAGAATACTACACTATAGATTCAAGGTAATTAACTTGGTAGAAAATCAGAAATTTTGGGGCAAATCCCACAGTGATTTCCCTTTGCTCTCTAGAAAATTGTGCATGGGAAGGCATTTTTCTACTTATTTTTTTCTTCACCAAAAAGGTGTAAAAAAGCTGAATCCTAGTGATACAAAAGGACAATATGTCATAATGTTTGACACACTACTCAGCCTTCCAGACATAGCAACATATTGTGGTTCTATGGGGAGGGTTTTCGCCTCATAAAATCCACAGCATTTTTATTTTAACTTACACAAAGCTAGATCCTGTTCCAATTTGTATGCATGCTGTTCTTGTCTTTCTTTGCGCTGAAATAAATAAATACAAGGAATTCTCCATATTATTAAGTATAAAGAACAAATATACAATACCTAAAAACTATCTAAAAATAAAATCTCTCAAATATTCACAAACAAAACAACAATTGAAAAAAAACAACCAAATACTAAACACATCCTTCATTTTGTCTCACACTGTCTCTCTTTAACAAATCTTTTTCAATTGATACATTTATTAATGTTATAGCAAATTATTGACAAAAATCAATAATTGGAACAGCCACAGAGTTTAATGCTAAAAATTTACCAGGAAACATGGAACTCTTTAACACTAGCTAGTTTTTGTGTGTGCTTCTACACAGGCCTTATCTATTCATTATTTAGAACAATATAACCTAAGCTGCGTTATTCTCACTATTAAGTTACTGGCATACTGTATGTAGAATCTATGATAAAACTGTAGTTTTAGGCTGCCGACCTGGTTTTCTGTCTATGCAATATGTTCCTTGCTGAATACAGGCATGTTTCTAATGCAGGCAAATAGCTACCGTATATACTCGCGTATAAGTCGCACCGGTGTATAAGTCGCACCCCTAGTTTAAGTTTTTTTTTCTTATATGTTTTCATTGACCCGCGCATATGTCGCACCCCGACTTCCCGGGTTATACTGCCTTTTAATATCTCAAAAATGCATAACTTTTAAACATAAAAGTTACTAAATATTCACCTTAGTTTGGAAACTTTCCTTAAAAAATGGTTTTAATCGTGCATAATGCAAACATAATCGAATAAAGGCAGGGCTTCATTTATTTTAAACAACCGATCAATAGGCCTACAGACATTAGTGAGATGGGAAAGTAAGTTATGTGTTTCTTCATCTAAGTCTTTCCCTACACAAGTTCCTATCCTACACATAAAAAAGTCTTTGAAGTACGTCATTAGACTCAATGTCGCCTAGACTGGAGACTGGGAGGCGCCGGCATTTATGACGCGCTATACATGTGTCCTAATTACCATTAACATTGTTTGTAATGATTTCAAGTGCGTCTGCGCGATCGACAAATAATAAGCTGTGTTTTTTTTCAACTCTTACATGCAACTAATGAAAAATAAAACACACTATTGACATTTCGCGCGTCCATCTGCCGATCGTACTTTTGGAAACATCGCCTAAACCTGGGGCGGTCTTATCGGAATGCTCAACACTGCCTTATTAGTAGGCTATAGCCTATAAGCCTAGACCTTAAATACTAAATAAAACGCCTCTTACGCTTTTTGGCCTACCTACATAGACAGGCTTTCATACATTTACGATTCTTTCCATACTGTAATTTGCGTTCAATAAGCCGACCAAAAAAATGCCGCCTTTAAACTTACGCTACGATTCGGCAATATACAATCGGCCCAAAAGTTCAAAAGAAATACGGGTGGGTGTAAGAAAAAACTAAAATATTTGTCCATTTCAATTTCAGTTACATATAGATAGTAATATTTACACAGACGAAAGTTTTCTAAATGTAAAATGTCGGCCTAGGCATATCCTAGTAATTCTACATCACTACAATCAACTATACGGGTTATATAAGAAACTTTATGACAGAGTAGTGATGTTTTTCGAACTTTTTAAAAACAGTGTCGGGTGTATAAGTCGCACCCCTACTTTTTGTCGAAATTTTCGGTAAAAAAAGTGCGACTTATACGCGAGTATATACGGTAAGTATTCTTGTGATCACTATGTTGTAAACTCTTCACCACTTGACAAACAAGGGAACAGAAACACAAGCATGTTCAGGGAACATGTTAGTTCCAAACACATTTTCACTCTAAGATTAATGTCATTTGTCATTCAAGATCAGGTTAGAGCTGTCTTACAGGGATTATCATTCTGATTTCTGATCTAGATAAATGGGAACAAGGGGATATACAATTCTAACATGTATCACTAAAGACATTTTCATTGTTGAATTATGGAATAATTTGGAATTATACATATTTTGGGATATCCCCAAGCTGTGTATGGCTCACTGATCCTGTCGATTTCTGTAAAACTATTTACATTACCAGTATTAATGTTACTCTAAAATAGCTGCCACCTTATAGAGATAACATTCCAATGCTATCCCTGTAATATCACCACACCATCAGGATGTTATCCTTTTATATGCTACAGTACTACCAGTGCTATCTTTGTGTTACCACCACATGATCCTATTGTTATCCTTGTAATACTAATACCAACGTACCATTGGAAAGTTTTCCTTAATAATTAACATAACGCTGATGATCAGTGTTATCATTGTAGTCTTGAAATACTGTAAGTCTATCATTTAGTACCAATGTACCACTTGTTATCTTTGTAAATCAAGTATCAAGTTATAATGCCTATTATCCTTTTAGCCTTGTAGTTTGTTCACCTTGTAGCACCATCCTGCCAGTAGCATGTTAAAAATGTTATGTTCTCTTCCACCTTACCATCAGTATGTTTTCCATCATGTAATGATATAGTACCACCATACCATCAATGTTATCCTTGTAGTACCACTGTACCATCAGTATGTTCTTGTAGTACCACCCTACCATCAATATGTTCTCCTTGAAGTACCACCAAATCATCACTTTGTTATCCTTATAGTACCACCCTACCATCAATATGGTCAATGGTCTCCTTGTAGTACCATCAGTATGTTCTCCTTATAGTACCTTCAGCATGTTCTTCTTATTAGTACCTTCAGCATGTTCTCCTTATAGTACCAACAGCATGTTCTCCTTATAGTACCATCAGTATGTTCTCCTTGTAGTACCATCAGTATGTTCTGTAGTAGTACCATCAGTATGTTCTATTCTTGTATTACCACACCATCGGTTATGTTCTCTGTGTAGTAGTTTAGTACCAACAACCATCAAAGAGTACACCATGTACCAAAACCTCACCTATTTATACAACATTCTCTTCTTTTGTTGTTCTTGTACTGCCTCCAACATCAAGCCTTGTACTTGTATTTCATTTTTTTATATTTACCAGCATATTGTTGTACTTTTTATATCTTCAAAAAAAAAATGGCTTGTGCCTTTACTTTTGGCAGCAAAGATCATTAGCACTTCATCATTTAGCAACAACAACTACACACACACAGGCAGTGCACTAGCATAGCTCTGGATAGATTCACCTGGGGGGGAAATATATTGGGGTTAGCATGCAATACAGCACCGGTACTTACTTTTCTCTCTTTCCTTTCATCCCTCGTCTCCACTCGGGTAGGAGGGGGCGTATCTTTGGGGTCCTGTAGGATGGAAACCCACACATTAATTAAAAAACATGGGTCAAACTTAAAAAACAACAACTAAAGATAAATAGGTGATAAATAATTTGTGTTTCTTAGAATTTAGAACAACTAAGGTGGATGGCAGAACAACAACAAAATAAAAATGTAAGTCAGGCAAAGGTAGGGGTATAGAAGTGCTTAATAAGCGGTTCACTACAAGTGTTTAACGTAATTAAGACACAAAACTTGTCCACATCCTAGACACGCACTGAAAATAATATTGGAGGCTAAAATTTTAAATGAACAATGTAGTAGCTTACCAAGCCACGTGAGAAAACATCATTGAGAAACAAAGAAGGGTTGGGGGGGGGGGGAATTAAAATCATGAAGAGCACCATCGTTTGGAAAGTTGGGAGGAGGGTATTTTTTTTAACCAGTCTCACCGCACCGGTTTGTATTAAAGCATATTATATAACACACTAGAGTCACTCTCGGCCAGTATTGCTTCCCTTCAATTCATTAGCCCCCAAGTAGGTTTCTTCATTAAAATAATGTCTGTGTGTGTGTGTTGAGAAACAAAACACTGTTCCCTTTTTTTTTTCAAAATACATCAACAAATGTGTCAAATGACTACTAGCCTATATTATTAGGGTAATGATGTTTCAAGACGTGGGGAATGCATTGTGTAAATTAAAGGCAGCAGTACTTCACTGCAGCCGTTTACAAATGATTGGTTTTGAAGAAGAAAAAAAACAAACATAGGTGGTGTGTTAATAATGTAAGTAGAATTAATTCTCAACACAACCATTATAAAGTTTTTCTCGCCTAAAGAATCCTACGCGAGCTGTGGCAAGGAAAGAAAAAAAAGAGAGAGAGAGAGCTAGCCCGCTAATGAAGCTAATCTCTCCCCCACTCCCCGTCTTTATCAAACGAGTCAAGTGGTTAGGCCTAGACTAGTACTCGCATAAGGTGGGGAGGATTAAAGGCATACACACAACAACAAACAAAAAATACTACATTAACCCACATCTTTTGGGCTGGTGGTCGCCATGGCAGCGGCAAGTGGCGTCACTCCCACTATGTCCTCCTCCTTAGATCAACTGTGACACTTAGGGGGGGGGGGGATTCTTGATTTCTTGCACTCCTGTGCCGATCCCACAGTGCCGGAAACACGTGAGTACTGACTTTAAAGTTCTGGCATGTAGTATAGAGTACATACGTTTTCTATATACACAAGTTTGAGACTCCCATCCCCGTAGACCTTGTCATGCAATAGGAAATGAATGCACGCGTGTATACAACTATAACACACACAAAACATTTGCTTCAACAATAGTCTTCAAATCATACTAGATCTATGTGCTCACTTGTTTTTATTTTGAAGGGCTTAATAACTTCTCATCCATTCAGTTGTTTTGGGTTGATGCCATTTTGTAAGGAGTCTTGCAATTCTTACATATGCAGTCGTTATGAAACCACGTGCATTGTTGTTGATGTTGGTTTGTGTGTATGTGTTTCTTTATTTCCCTTGTAGTGTGGTGAATGTAAAAAAAAATATAGCAAGTGTTGGGCGTGTCCTACAACCGATGAGGCAGGGCGAAGGAGAGGGGGCGTGGGGTAACAGAAAACTTAAAAGAGTGGACGTAAGGAGTTAGGAGGGATAAATGTTTTGCCAGGCGGTTCAGAAATAGAATAAGCGTGAGCGAAAATAGCGTCTGCTTCAACCCCTTGACGTTATTCTTTCCAACCCCACCCCCTCTCTATCTCTCTCTCTCATCCACATCGTTACGTTAAGCAATTAGTTGGTGGCTTTTTTTTTTCAACCTCGCGTGCACACAGTTTCTAATAAATACAAAGTGGTACCGCCGTCGTATGATTGGCGCCAATCCTAATGGTACCCCCACCGTCACAGTTAAACTAGGGATGTTAAAACCTTTTTTTTTCAAAACCGGTTTTCGGTTCTAAAACAACGATTTAAAACCGGATTTCGGTCCCCCCCCCCCCCCCGTGCAATGTTACAAGTCACAGGCCGGAAAAGCCAAATGTGCGTAGTTTGGTATGTATATTTGAACAATAAGCTTACTTCAAACTTAATTAGTGGTTGCAGGGCATTCAAGAGGTTGATTTGTGTGAATACAATATAATTTTGTACTCTTGACCATAAAATTCTTTAGAACTAAAAAAAAATCTGGGCTTATTGATTAAAACCGATAATAGCTTTCAATTTTTCAATAGTGATAATCAAATTACCGATTATCGTTGACCATAATTGTAACCCGGTAGTTGTGGATTCGACTCGGTTACACGTGTGGTGGAGGTTTCAACTCACACCCTTGGCTTCGTTGGTCTGGAGGTATCTTTTGAAGTCGGATGGCAGCCTCTACTGTACTTTTGCAAATTTATATTTGACACCTTTCCTTAGACGTGGCTTCGTAAACGTCTAAGTCTAACAAACAATGTCACGTTCTAACCAAACAGTAACCAACGCTGTTGTCTTATGAGAGAAAAGTGTATGACTTTATTCAATGGTAGCGGAAAATGGCTAGCAATAATAATACAATGATGAAGGTAAACTATTAGCAGATGCAGGCAATTTATCAACAAAATGCAAAACTTCGTGACTAAACTGGCATATAAAATGGTGGATCAAACAATCTGAGTAGAACAATATTTACAATAGTTAGATCTGACTTCTAACTAAAATGAAAGTGTGTCTTCTTATGAGACTGGCGCTAGGACTAAATTTACAGCGAACAGTTTCAACTTATATAGCGGACATGAAGAGGGGGAGTGTAAACTATACCAATGGTTTGACATCTGGTACTAAATTTTGAGATCAACAGAAGGATCTCACTGGCCTTAGAAAGTCGCCCAATTATGGGCCATTTGCAGAAGGCCAGAGCTATGCATAAAAATGTCAATGTCCACCGTTGGCGATCAGAAAAAATGATATCAACTGGAATTATATTTCCTGAAACAGTGACAAGATAAGGTAGGAAATATATGGTCACCCAGGAAGGTGGAAAAAGGGGGGGGGGGCGAGAGGGCGCGATATTCACGAGACTATGTGACCCTTAATTGCAATCTGGACACTGGTCGTTAAATTCGTACGCCATTCAAAGTTGGAGGGAGATGATTCCTATCTTAACAGGTAAGGGGGGATAACCACGTCGCGGGTGGAAAAGGTGACACGGGAAGGTGGGGGGGGGGGGGAGGGCGGTATAGTATCATTTTACTTGGCCGGGAAACCCCGCTATATGGGAACAAGGTAATATACTAACATTTACAAACAACATTTATATTTCTAAACCTTCTCTCTCTCTCTCTCTCTCTCTCTCTCTTACGCTTAATCAAAATAATGTACATATATTCCTAATCCATACATGGTTGTGATGCTAATACATTTGTTATAAACATTGGCAGTTATAAAATTCGGCCTATGTGACGACCGATTCGTTTCCATTCGTCACAATAATATTAAGAAGCATTTGAAGAGGCATATATGGTAACTTGTAAAATAATGTACTTGAAGTTTTAGCGTAGCACAAATCAAAAGAATGTGCATTTAATAGTGACGCTAATAATAAAGCAAAGACGCGTCTAGCCGAATTGTTCAGGGTCACAGGGAAGGGCAAGATTGCGTCTTTCCATTGCGTACATCAAAGAGCAGCGCACGTCTAAAAGATGTAACTGTAACTTAACAATTTGTTTGATGTTGTTTTTATCGCAAGCCTTAGTTGGCATTGGAAACACAATATCTAAGACTAAATGGTGTTAGCAAGGCATTTAAGGAATTGTTTAACATCCCTAAGTTAAACACACGCGCCTCCAGAACTACACAGTAAACTAGCGCCGTATGTTTTGTATGCCCGTCTTACATAACGCTACTGGAATTTACAACACTGCACTCGACAATGCTGTTCAACATGTTCGTACTGTATGTCCCCCACGGATCCGATACCTAGGCTTATATCAACATATAATATTGTATGTATGACGGACGAAAATGTATGAACACGTTTATATATAATAAATAATAATACATTACAAACAAATGGCGACTATTTAGAGAAATCTTTGAGTTATTTCCCTTCGCTTTTACTTTTACTGAAGTGTTAAAAGAGCTTTCTAGTATCTTTTAAATATTGTTTATCACCGTGATGTTTTGATGTTTATTAGTGGGTGTAATAGTACATTCTGTTTGCCATTGTTCTTTTAATACACGAAGCTTTGGTATGGACACATAATGTGTCCACGAAACAGCTAGTAAATATTTGCATATTCAGTCTGGATGTGGGATAGAGATAATAGAGATATTTCCTTCAACGACGCCATCCCATTTCTCAAACTCACACATTCTTTCAAGCACAATCAATCTCCTTACTATCAGTATCAGATCCTTTTTTTCAGTTCAATACGAGAACACAAACGTATATTCGGTGCATCGGTATAAACTATTTCAACACAACTTTATTTTTTTGTAATACCATTTCACCGCCTTCAGTAATAAAACGTAGACAACACACACACACAAAAAAAGTAAGACAAGAGCTAGCAAGCCGTTGATACCTTGTCGGCCCTTGTGACGTCAGTTCCCCAATGGCCTAGATTAGACAAATTTAGATCCAGGGCTGAAAGTGAAAGTTGAGCAGCACCTGCCTGTGCAGCGTCTGGAGGTCTGAGGGTAGAGTCGATGCCGCGTGAAATGACGTAGCAGCGCAAGTTTTGAGCGTATGACTATGACGTGATACGAGACTACTCCAGAATGATGTAATTTGTAATTGGAATAAATTGTTACGCGATCGGAGGCACTATTCTATAAAGGAAAACTAAAAATTGTAGGTAAGTCATTAAGGTCTTACCATAAAAATAAAGCTGATATGGCAAGCATTGTCTCTTCGTTTATTTACTACACGAAAACTTAAGTAAAGAGTATACAGTCAATAAATTAGTCCCCTTGATACCATAAAGTTCAATAAATTAATATTCTTTATACTGTACAGTTAAAGAAATAGATATTCTTTATACTACAAAAAAAATTCTAGTAAACTATACATACAGTAAAAAAAAAGGTATGTCCCTTCAAACGACTATATTTACTATATACTTAAATTACAATTTTAATAACCCACTTTAAAGTAAAAAGTTGAATCAATCTTCATTTAAAAAAATCGGCCAGTTAGGTAAGTTAAACGTACTATAATATAAACTACAACGTCAAATAAAGTACCAGTAAGTACAAAATTGGGTTCAAGGGTTCAAACATTCGAGTCAAAGGAAAGGAAGAAACTTGTACCTCCCTAAGGTATCGCTGGTTGAGTAACAACGAAGATTCACCCAAGCATGAAACTGTGTATGCGGCATTGGTCACGTAAATGTAGAATCTACATGAAAGTCATGTAATTTGCCACTCAGTAGTTCAGCTTGGACATTTTTACACAAACAATAATTTCTTGACACGTGCATTAGCTAGGAAAATCGACACCAGATCACGTGATGTGCCCAATAAACCATAAAACCGCAAATCATCTTGAGGGACGGCAACGGATATTCATATCCCAGACATAATCTATCGGACCTTGTGCAACATTATGTCATCTAACTCTATGATATATCTTGTCTAGGACAGCTCATGGATCGTGTGTGTAAGGATACCCATCTGACATTCATTATCTACTAGATAATTTCACACATGGAACAACGATCAATACATTTCCCATTCCCCTAAAAAGCCCATACAAGTAGCTGTGTATTTCAAATCAACTAACCATAAACTGTTCCTTTTGCGGCCGGGTACTTTTGGTGCACATGTATTTCTAGTTGGTTACCACATATGCATAACGGAAAACGTCTATACTGGTAACGCGTGAATGATATAATATAGAATAAGTACAATACTTATCTACATTACTGGCGCATGAACTCGACGTAACTAAATTCGGTTCAAATATATAAAATATAGATAATGTCCAGTTGGGGTGAAATATTCTGATTTTTTCTAGGCCCATAACAATAACATGGCATGTTATTTAGAAATTTCTTATTCTTTTTGCATACCCAATAACATTGCTGAGCCACAAACCGGCCATTCCGAAAGCTTAACTATAACGCTTGCTGAAATAAAAGACTGCCCATACAATAAATGATCTCATTATGAATAATTCGAATAAGTTTTCAAACACAATCATGTTAGGTGGTGCATAAAAACAATGGCAACCGCTTCCCCCTTCAGCCTCGGCCCGGCCCGTTCAGGTTAGCCATCATTGATTATTTTTTTTTATTTAACAAACACACACAATCGATTGTTAATTGAGTGGATTATGTAATGATATACGCGAGTCTATACCAACGGGGAAGGGGAATGGAGTGGTGAGAAAACAAGGGGCGAGGGGCGGTGGAGCAGCACAGTAATTAGTAGAGCCCACAGTCACAACTGAAATAACTGTAGCCCTAGCCAGCCATAAGCTTATTCACTTTCAAACAATAACCCTTTCTATGTTATATTATTCTAATTGATTGGTTCGGAATCTTTCCACTCGTATAACGGGAAAAAGGGGGGGGGGTGTAATCAATAGAGACAAAGAAACGTAATATAGATCTATAGCACACACGATCAAAAGTGAACACATCTCCTGTCTGCGCCCGCATTCAAGCTAGGTCAGTGCAGCACACTTGCACATACAGTCATACACTACCAACCAGTTCTTCGCATTACTCCCGATAAAAAAATAACTATGCTAGATGAAAGCAACGCAAAAAAAAATGTGGAGGGTTGGGTGGGGGCGGGGAGGGCACTAGATTAAGTGCTAACGCTTATAAGTGATGCCTCAAATTAAGGTGAGTGGTCTGTGGGAGGAAAGGGGGGGGGCGGGGGAGGGCGTCATTCCCATCTTTTCTTTCCTTCCATCCCTCTCTCAAAAGAACCGAAGGATCCCCGTAATGCAATGAAAAACAGAAGGCAGCACCTGAGTTGCATTACCCCAGTCCCAAAATGTTTGTGTCGGGAAAGCGAAGGGAAGAAGTTTGCTGCTGTTGCTGCTGATCATATCACTCAGTGCACTCATTGTCAGAGGAGGAGTAGGTGGAATAGGAGGAGGGAGGGAGGGAATAACGGAAGGGAGGTAGGATTGCACAGCTCATTGACACTGGTATGGAGGAGTAAGGATGACATCAAATGCACGATCACAGCACGGAGCGAGCATTCTCCGAGGCCTAAACACTGGGAGTAGACATTCAGGCCGCGGCATTTGGCTTATCGCTTTAGTTAAGGTGCCCACCAATTCATGGCATTAGTCAAGTCCGTCTCTATCAGTACTGAAGTAAGTAGACTTTTACGCGACCTTTTCACACAAGTCGTAACTACACACACATATACATGTACATACAAACTAGGTTCATCAACCTGTGTTTTTCGCATGACTAACAATATAGGAAATGGCCTTACACAGGATTGCAATAACACAATGTCACTATATCGGCTAACTATGATGTAATTTAACACAAACCTATAATTGTACAAACCTTTGATTATTTACATTTGCCATTGTGTCATTCTTGAGTGATGGTTTATTTATATATATATATATATATATATATACATATATATATATATATATACATACACAAATATATATATATATATAGTAGACTGTGTGTGGATTCCGATCCTCGTTGTTTTTTAAAGACACGTGACCTTATTGCCTCATATTTTATTCTTGCGATCTCGCTTCACGCGCATGTCCTCCCTAGCTGAGTGGTTAGCGTATCCGACTGCCATTCTGGCGACCTGGGTACGATTCTCTATTGACAACTTTTCTTCATTTTCTACTTTTTAAAATCTTCATTAATATTACTTTTTTTTAAAGTTTCTAAAGAATTTCATGACTCAAAGCTTAATGCAAGTAGTGGGAGGTGGCGGCGACAGTACTATGCGTATGTTTAGTTTTGCCCAACATAGGACTACATGAACATACATATAGGTCTACTGAACATAGTATAATTTAGCAAAGCACGGTAAAGGTGGGTTGCCGGACAGGGGTGGCAACAGCAGTCATGGGAAAAAAAATAGCGCACACACGGAATTTCACCGAAAACCATTTTCTTGTTCAATAAATTCCAACTATCTGACTAGACCAGCGATGGCCAACCTATGGCGCAGAGCCATTTCTGTGGGCACGCGAGCATTTACCAAAAATGGAATAGCTAAGCTATGGTATTTGGTTTTAATTGCTGAGTTGGCATGTTGAAAGAAATAAGGTGGTCTTGTATTGTACTTTGGACACGCGGCCTCCAAAAGGTTCGCCATCTTTGGACTAGACCATTAAAGTTTTAAATTCTGATTTCCGAGCAAACATTATCATTTTGAAGAAATAGGTTTAGATTATAAAATAAAACTACAGTGACACGATTGAGCCTAATAATAATATTGTGGTCAAAACATTGACGCAGTGCGTGTAATCTGCCAGACATTCGATAAAGAAAAATAGATCATCATGTACCGAACATGTGTAAACCAGCGTATGTCTAAAACCCAGCAATGAAGCAATCTAAACGCAACAAATTTTGTGCAGGAAAAAAAAGAGAAAAGAAAAATCTCTCAGGAAAAGAATTAGCGATTTCCCGGATGTTGCTGTAAAGAAACAAATAAGAACACGTGATGTGTGTCAAAATCATCACTTTTTTTGTTTACTTCTCTACCAAGTTCTCGTTATAATATGTTTTAAAACAGGCGATGTTTAAAAAAAAAAAAGAAAGTTAGTGATGTAATGTTAGCATTCTACCACTTGTACAAGTCGTATTTCTTATAGAGAGATTAACGTTGTTTTTTTTTGCTTTAACAGTCCCATGCACAAATCACACGGTCCAATGCTTATACAACAAATAAGATTGTAATGCAGTAATTTTTTCCTCAGTTTTCCTATTGTAAACTTCCGTAGCATAATGGAAATAACCTTGTGTTGTTTCTCTCTATTCAATTGTTAGTACATGGCATTCTCAGACAGAATTACCCATACGCTTTTTTGGCTTAAACAGCTCTTCCCGGATGTAGAGTGGTCTGTAGAAAAACTGACCGTGAACCATTCAGTATACCGGTAGGTACTTAGATGTGAATGATTCTTATTGGAAGAACATCATATGCAGCCAATACATCCCTCGAGCCTGAGTTTCTAAAAAAATATCGGTTCGTGATCTGCTACTAGGCCACTAAAGCAAAAATAACGGGTAGAAAAACAATACAAGAAACAAGAAAGTTCAAAATCTAGGTCAGGTTAGCTGAAGAGATTAAACCTAAACATGTGTGTAAATGCATATATCTGCTTTTATAAATGAGTTACTTACAAGTTAGGACAAAGTCGGTTACAAAGAACTATTATAACAAACAAAATGGCCACGAAAAATAAAACTCTGGAAAACGGCGCATCTAACAATTGAGCACCAGCACAAAATGATATATCGTATCAAGTAAAAGGCAGTGTATCTGCAGCTGGGTGCATGCAAGAGCAAGCAGTCCTTTTGTTTAGCACAGTTGTATAACCAATGCTATACATTAAACATTCCATTGAATACCAAAAGATGCAAGACATTTGGTAGGTTTGCATAATCTTGTCCACTCTAACCAGACCGACCGCCACCCCTCTTCACGAAACTATCCCCCCCCCCCCAGTAGTATTTTTTTTTTGTGTGTTCCCTTTCAATCCCCGGAGTGACACCCAATCTCAGCCATCAATCTCTAGCGCGTGCCTGCACGGTGTGAAGAAGTGAGTACGCGAACAGAAGGTAAGATTGGGAATGCTAGCATGCTGAGGAAGGAGGGGGGGGGCGAGGGGTGGTGGTCGGTGAGGGGCGCGATGCAGAACCCATCCCCTCACCTAATGCAATCATTTTATCAAGCGCCTGATGGAAAGGAATAAAAAGAATTATATTTTTTTCATAGCAGGATCACCCCCCAGAAAACATCTACGGAACACGTTATATTTTCACGAGTGCTCGGTTGGATAGAAGGAAAACTGTTTCCCTCATACTACAAGTGCTCAGACTAGGAGAAGCTACACACGTGTATGTGTGTGTGTGTGTGCGAATAAGTTGTGCTACACATTATTCATTACCTTTTTCCCCCCTCTTCATTATCTCAAACTTTTGTGTGAAGTTAGTGGATGAGGGATAACATAACACAGCCCGCAGAGCGTGAGTACAAAAGTGTGTTAGATTGGTGTGTTCCGCAGTTCCAAACAGTACAGTGCTAGCACAAAGGTGAAAATTCGTTTCATGTAACCTATGATTCGGGTTGTTGTGTTTTTTTTTCTTCTCTCTCCCGGTTTACCTTAACTGTCTAGTAATTGGAATCATACAGGCCCAGGCCTACTAATGTAATGGCAATGCTTAATACCAGTGAGCAGCCCTGCATCCTGTGGAGGGTGGGTGGGTGAGTAGTTTTGTTCCACATCGCAACTTCTGCATTCAACAGTTAACCTGAGTGAGTACCTCCATGCAAACATGTATAGCCATTTTAATCCCATCCTATACAATGCACAAACACATAGCCACACCAATTCACAGAAGCAAGCAGATGACTAATAACACAATAGGCTTTATATATTTTGTAAACATGATACTTCTTCTGTTTCTATATTTAGAATCTGTGTATTGCTGGCAACAGAATACACTACAGCCATACACACAATCTACAATATTGAGTAATAACATACAAATAGGCTACCGGTACTTAATCTATGTCAATAAAACGACACTACAGCCATGCACACAATCTAAAATATTGAGTAATACAATACAAATAGGCTACTTAATGTCAATAAAACAACATTATAATTCTGGTATATGAAGTAGTTGAATTAAACATTACACAAGAACCAATTATAATATGGTCTAAATGTGCTTGAATGTTACACAACAAAGGTAATTATATTTGGGCATTTTTGTAATTGAATATTTCATTAAACAAGAACCAGTTCTAATATTTTTTTATATTTTATGTACTTGGAATGTTACAGTACAAAAGATCTATATCTTAATCTGGTATTTATGTACTTGAATGTTACATTACAAAAACTATATTCTAATCTGGTATTTACGTACTTGAATGTTACAGTACACAAAAACTATATTCTAATCTGGCATTTGTGTACTTGAATGTTACACTACACAAAAACTATATTCTAATCTGGCATTTGTGTACTTGAATGTTACACTACACAAAAACTATATTCTAATCTGGCATTTGTGTACTTGAATGTTACACTACACAAAAACTATATTCTAATCTGGCATTTGTGTACTTGAATGTTACACTACACAAAAACTATATTCTAATCTGGCATTTGTGTACTTGAATGTTACACTACACAAAAACTATATTCTAATCTGGTATTTTTGAATGTTACACTACACAAAAACTAGATTCTAATCTGGTATTTTTTAATGTTACACTACACAAAAACTATATTCTAATCTGGCATTTGTGTACTTGAATGTTACACTACACAAAAACTATATTCTAATCTGGCCTTTGTGTACCTGAATGTTACACTACACAAAAACTAGATTCTAATCTGGTATTTTTGAATGTTAATGTTACACTACACAAAAACTAGATTCTAATCTGGTATTTTTGAATGTTACACTACACAAAAACTAGATTCTAATCTGGTATTTTTGAATGTTACACTACACAACAACTAGATTCTAATCTGGTATTTTTGAATGTTACATTATACAAGAACCAATTTCTAATGGGGTTTTTATGTACTTGAATGTCACATAACAGAAAAACACAATTGAAGATTTTAAAATCTAAAACCATATTCAAATTCTCAGACTGTTCACAAACCATTACAAAAATTTCACACAAATATGCATATATACTAATAGTTGTATGTTTTAAATCTCGGGTATATGACTATAATCTATAGATAGTCTGTGAAATTGTATTCATTAATAAAAGAACTGACAGAAACAGCTCTGAAAAGTTTCCGAAAAAGAAAAATTGTAACTACATAAATTGTTTTGTTATCTACAATATTTTTTGCCTCCGTATTGTTGATTATACCAAATTTCTACAACCTTACCAGACTTGAAAATCCCAGAAATTATTCCCGAACTCAACAACTCATATAAACACGCTGCAATTCAACAAAGGTCTTAGTATATTTCAATGACACAAAATCCTGAGCTTTTCTATAAAAAAATAATAATCTGAACTTACTTTCCTTAAGAAATGCCCCTGCATTCTATTTTCTTTATAACATGACAATGCCTAAGCATACATTCTATATTTACTTCAAGACAATGCCCCTGCATTCTATTTTCTTTGTGACAACGCCCTGTACTCTATATTTTCAGTCTAAGGACCTTGATGCAGTTGAGTCACAGCGCCTAGAACGGATCCAAGCCGCCCGGCGTATTAAAAGAGTCAAGTCTACGCAAAGTCGACGCTCTTATTCTGCTGATTCACGCAATGACGAGGGTAGATCCTCGTCTTGTCTACCTAATTGTCTCAGGAGCCAAAGACGTCCGGACAAAGATCGTTTATATAGGTATATTAATATTATATCATACCTTTGTTGAACACATAACACTTTTAAATATTTCATTATAAAGTATTTGAAAACATTTGAAAGTCAATTAGAGATGGTTTGAGATCTTTTTGTAAGATGTATTTTGACAAATGCAACTTTTACTCATCACAGATCAAGACAAGAATCCTCTTGTTCCGATTTCCCTTCACCAGACTCCAACCCTCCTTCCTACGATGGAACATGTAGAGGTAGATCCCGATACAACTCGGGAATAGAAGAAAATACGGCTCTTCTAGTGGATGTGACCAGTTCACACATCTCGTGAGTATATATATATATTCAGCTATGAAAGGCACTTAATAAAGGATAGTCATATGGGAAATATAACATTCCAAATGATTGACATTGAAAAACTTACTGAAATATCTTTTAAAATATAACTGAAGAAAGTTTAATAGAAAAACTGATAGCTCTACTCAATAAAAATTGTATCTGCATGAAGGAATGATTTAGACAATAAGTAAATAACTTTTAAGACAATATTCTTTAAATTAACCATTTACAGAGGTAGGTTAAATGACTAATAAAAAGCCTAAAGCCTTATTAAAATAAAATACATAATACAACTAAATACTGAAAACTGTAAAGACTAGAGCAGTAATAGAGATAATCAACATCCAACTTATTAAAGGGAGAAAAAAATCTATTCCTGCTTCTTCCCATCTAAGTTCCAATAGGCAAACCATATAGATTCTTGTTGTGTCTGTTGTGCCTGAAACCAGTTTAACAACATGTGTGACATTTAGAGAGCACAATTACCAGGCACATCCCAGGTAAGAGGCGTGTTTGTCTGGGCATTGATTTGTAAAAGGCAAGAATGGGTTGCAAAATCAAATGTTTCGGTTTCCGTTACAAATATGTGCGTTCTATTCAGCTGTCTGGCAAAAGATCTGGCCAATCTATCTAATAATTCTGATACCAAACTGTGACAGATGTCTTCTAAATCATGGGATATCAGTGCTTTCTTTGGAAGTCGAAGAACAAGAAAAAAGCAACCCAAGATTTTCTTCTTGGATCTATTATCTACCAAGTAAGTCACAACCTGCATGCAGACATCAATACTAAAACTATTTCATTACAGAGAAATACATTGAAATTTTGTATTTCACACCATTCATTTACATTGTTTACTTTCAAGAAATATTCATTCAGTTGCCAGCTAACATTTTAAAAAAGAACTAAAGGTTGATATTTTATACTTATATTGACATTTATAAATTCATAAATGTGCTCCTCAAAATATATTAAAAAATAAATTCCTTTTCTAGTAATTCTTTGCTAAAAGGATATTTTTTTTTATTTGTATTAAGATTGTAAATAAGAAGAAAAAGATATTTTAGCACAAGCAATTACCAATAACAAAGTAATTGACAATAAACATGGTTTATTTCCTGATTATCCCCCTTGAAATGGAAAGAAAACTTGGGAGATTTGGAAGAAAAGTTCAAAACAGGGGCAATTTAGATACAATATAATTCATAAAACATTATAATGGGTACAAAAAAACATGCATACAATTTTTTTAAGATTTTAAAGCAAATGCCATATTTTCCTAATATTTTTTAAGTGGCAGCATTTAGAAATGCTGGCATAAGATTTATCTGGGTTCATATATATATTACTTTAAAATGTTCATTTTTTCATAATTGTTTTAAAAATGTATAATACTCAAATAGGAAAAAGATCTTAAAATGGGATTAAACACTCAAAATTATACATTTGTTTTCAAATAATAAGATAACTGAAAACCCAAGTCTTAAAATAAAGAAAGAATAATTTATACATTGATGTTATTTAATTGAAAAATAATGTACGTGTTTTACAAGCCAAATAATTTGAGTACGGCTAGAGAGACTATACAGAAAAAGCTAGACATACTGTAGTTATTAGGGCAATAAATAGATAATTGTGTCCCTCCACCACAAAGTCGCATTGTGCCCTGTTATTCTTATATAGTGATTTGAATGTTGAATTCAATGATGAAAAACCCTTTAAAAATCAGAGAAGTAGTCCCTTAGCTGTGTCTTTTATTGTAGCCCATGTCTGAAACATGATTTAGAGAAATTACCAATTCACTATTTTCCCTTTTCACATGAAACAATACAGGGAGCTACCTTTAAAATATATGGTTTTTTTAATTCACAACTATCTTTAGAATAAAATCTCACCACAGAGATGTGCAGAAATAAATAATTATAAATTATTGAAATCCATATTTAACACCCCTGCAACATATTTTAGACTGCAGCTCAAAATAGCTCAAGGCACTATTTAGTTTCTATTTTTAGAGTTTAATTTTTGAAACAACAATCACTTGAAACTAACATAGAAAAGGAAAAAAACAATATATAGGTTACACGATATAGCTATATGACACTGGTCACATAAACAGAGCAATATAACCACTTGAACCAGAGAGACAGATACCAGAGAGGTTGGTATTATAAGAATGTCTGTCAACCAGACAGATTATGTCATCATAGTCGTAGATGCAACCTTACTCGTGTATGATTGTCTGTGAATCATAATAGATGCTTAATACTGATGTCACTGTTTAGAACGCCAATCGCGGTAAGTGACAGAAAAACGAAGCCCTCTTGATCTGTGTCTGAGTTAGTTTATACAACGATATCCCAATCACTCAATAAGATTATTTACATCAAAGCTAGTCAAATAGAGGATGTTCTAGTATAGAATAAAAGTATAGATTTTTATGAAAGCAATATAAAAGTATTGAGTCAATTGACTTACAAAAATGAAAAAATGTCTAAATCTATGTTTGGCATGGTTTCTGTGCATTTGCTCTGAACCAGGGAGGGGGCATCAAGTACAGTGTTAAATCAACATTACTCTCTAAAAAATTAGAGTAGCAAAGTAAGCTTACTTTATCAAATGTATAGAGTTTAACTGATAATACTAAGAATGATTAGTCAATTCTTTTTCAACTACTCAGCTTTCTCTAAATGAATTGAATTTTCTTTCCCAATAAGACCCATTGATATGAATAGGACCTAACTGGAAATTGTCTCAAGAGGTGTTCAAATTAGCAACATAGCCTGTTTTATTTAAATATTTGCCTCTGCTAATAATAAACGTATAAATAGTAACAAAAAGGCAAAGGTTTATAAAGTTTTGAATTCCAAGAAATATCAAACTTTCTAATATATATATAAATCCAGCCAGACTTACTTATATGAATATTACCAGGGGCCCCTATCTTCTTCTATTGTTGAATGTACACGCTTAACAGGACATTTAAAGGATGGGAATATGATACGAAAAAAAAGCTTTGCATAGGCTATATGACATATGATGGCGAAACTCTGCTATTGGGCTACTTGGTTTTACATAACTACATAACTCGCAAATTCTACAACAAATGCTCAGATTCTGTACTGGGTAGAAATTATCTATGAAGGCAGTATAACATTTGCTAAGAGGCTTAGACTATTGATCACTATATCATTAACTCATTAACTCTTTTTAATTTATTACATTTAGGCCTATTTGAGACATCTTATACAATACCTGTCCTATAAATAGTTGTTTTAGACGTCTCTAATTGGGTCGATAAAAACAACATAACTTAGCTTGTTTTGTGTATGACAATTAGTCTACGTACTATTATTATTAATTTATTATGCCTACTAAGTTATTTAATGATAAAGCCATTCATTCATTTCAATGTCATGTTAATCATTTATATTTTATATGGTGTCTTTATAATTGTGCATATTGTGATCAATGTGTAATACTGTAGCTAAATTACTGATATACCTAGCCTAGCCAGCTAGGCAGAACAGTAGGTTAGAGTCTCTAAATCTAGACTAGATCTCTAGTAGACTAGTAGAGATTAGACTACTATTTTAAAGTAAGAGTCTCAAATAAAATGTTTGTATATAATTGATTGATACGCATGTTGCAATAATTCTAAAGTGGTTTACACTGCCCGAACTATTGATAAAGAATCCCCATATATATCTAGACTTCCACAATGCCGAAACGAAGGAAGAGAATTTAATAAATGAAAATGTAGCTTTTGATCGAACACGTCTAATTTGTTCTCGCATCCGCCATTTTGAAATACATCATGACATGCTTGAACAACATTATTACTATTTTTTTATAACTGATGTTGAATGTGTAGATGACATATGGAATATGAAACTTAAATTTAGAGTAAATGAAAATAGACACAATAAATTACCTCAAAACCATCTAAAAACGAAGAAACGCCAAGGTACGACGCTCGTTTCTTCTCGTGTGGTAGTTTGTCGGCAGGAGGAAGATATAGAAGTGGATCTCTAGCAGCAAACAAAGCAAGTAAATTCGGCGGAAGATATTGAGTCATCTTCTTTGTTGCTCATAAATATAACATAATATCACGGTCTAGATCCTATGTTTATGAAAGTGCATAAACTAAACACTTTACTTTGTGTAATACTGATAAACAATGTCGGATCAGATTGTTTTCTTCCGTTTCACGCGGCTTTACCACGTTCCTCTCCTCGCCGACAGACGCGAAGTTCCACGCATTGATTCAAAGCCAGCGAACTTGTGACGTACTACGCGGTGCAAGGTAAAAAAAATTACTGCAGCAAATTACGTTAGTTCGGGGATAATGCTAATGTTTACCATTTAATAAAATATGAAGATTAAAGATTTAATTCTCTACGTGTGGAATATTTTAAATATAAATGTGTTATATGTCGTATATTTTTTGTTGAAAGCAAATGTGACAAATAAATCAATGTTTTTTTTAAACACTGATTGGTCGATACAAGAACGAGAATAAATCCCCCTGTTACTTAATTTAGCCTACGCACTAAAGACATTCTTGAATGTCTTCAAAGGTAAGTAGTTTTCTCTGTCATATCGTAGCGCCGAAATAAGGTAACTGGAAGCTGTCAGTAGCTCATACGAGTGTATTTATTAAACGCGGACTGTGTAAGCATAACTAAGTATGTAACCAACGAGTGGACCAATCGGCTGTGTCGAAGCGCCATAGCACACTCGTGTGTGAATCGAGGGCATAAGCAGCAACGAGCGGCGTCTATTTTTACTTGTAAATCATTAGGCCCGGCGCTCACGCTAACATTGCGCGTAAACTCGTGTACTGTTGAGATCAGAGTCAGAGTCGCTTGTTTGGCATTTTATCGTTCAGATCGCTTCTTGTGTTGACATTTTTATTTAATCTGTGAGGCGTAGCCATGTCGGGCTCCTGGATATAGCAGAATTGAAATTGTGTTCTTGCCTTTTGAGGATACTAAGAGTATCGATGTGACACATTTACTGTTTCAGTGTATCTAATCACAGACTAAAGTCGCACATGACGTCAAAATAATCGATTCCATCCGGGAACGTTAGAATTATTTATGTCCGCCATATTTGTCGATTTGTTATGAACACGCGCGGGCGTATTTGTCAATTTAGGTGAGGGGAAGATGGTAGATCATTAAATAGACCAACCATAGGGAGCTTTTGCGAGGGTGGGACTAATGCAGGCTGCAACATGGAGGTTGCTATGGCGGGGATCGAGGGGAACGGGGGCCCGGCTGGCTACCGGGACTCTTACCATTCCACGCACCGAAATCAAATACGATCCTCTAACCTTCCTAATTCCAGGTCCTTTCCGAAGCTCTCTGAAGAAGACAATGACGATGGGATGGGCCCACCCGGGAACGACTATGACTGCAGCTGTGAGCGCGTTGTGATAAACGTCAGCGGCCTGCGGTTCGAGACCCAGCTCAACACCCTCAACCAGTTCCCGGAGACGCTCCTGGGGAACTCGATCAAGCGGAACCGGTACTACGACCCGCTGCGCAACGAGTACTTCTTCGACAGGAACCGGCCGAGCTTCGACGCCATCCTCTACTTTTACCAGAGCGGGGGGCGGTTGCGGCGACCCGTCAACGTCCCCTTGGATGTGTTCTCCGAGGAGATCAAATTCTACGAGCTCGGCGAAGGCGCCTTCGAGAGGTACAGGGAGGACGAGGGGTTCATAAAGGAGGAGGAGAAGCCCCTGCCGCAGAACGAATTCCAAAGACGAGTTTGGCTACTGTTCGAGTACCCGGAAAGTTCCGCCGCGGCTAGGCTGTGCGCCATATTCTCAGTGGTTATTATTCTTTTGTCAATTGTTATATTTTGCCTGGAGACCCTGCCGCAGTTTAAGCACTACAAGGTTGTCAACGCCACGCTCAATGATTCTAATTCTAAAGAGACCATTGAAGAGGATGATATTCCAAAGTTTAACGAGCCCTTCTTCATCATTGAGACTTGCTGCATCATATGGTTCACCTTTGAGCTCCTGGTCAGGTTCGCCTCTTGCCCAGAGAAGCTGGGCTTCTTCAAGAACATCATGAATTGTATCGACATCGTGGCCATCATTCCATATTTCATCACTCTAGGGACAGTCGTGGCGGACCAGAACAAGAGCAATAACCAAGCCATGTCACTGGCTATCCTCAGGGTCATCCGACTCGTGCGCGTCTTCAGGATATTCAAACTGTCCAGGCACTCCAAAGGTCTTCAAATCCTGGGCCAGACTCTGAAGGCCAGCATGCGAGAGCTCGGCCTGCTCATCTTCTTCCTGTTCATCGGCGTCATCCTCTTTTCCAGCGCCGTCTACTTCGCCGAGGCCGATGCTGACCAGACTCATTTCAAAAGTATTCCCGACGCCTTCTGGTGGGCGGTGGTCACTATGACCACCGTGGGCTACGGCGACATGATGCCCATCGGGGTGTGGGGCAAGCTGGTAGGCTCGCTGTGTGCCATAGCCGGCGTGCTGACCATCGCTCTTCCAGTGCCTGTGATCGTCTCCAACTTCAACTACTTCTACCACCGGGAAGGGGAGAACACGGACAAAGGGCAGTACAAGCACGTCCAGTCCTGCTCAAACTACCAGGAGAAGAAGGACTCGCTTGATTCAGAATGTGGGTCAGACATTATGGAAATGGAGGAAGGCAACCACAGCACTTTACTCAGCGAAAAGGTCACGGAAAACCATGCAATCAAGTCTAACAATCCAGGCAGTGATTACGGTCTCGAAACAGATGTATGATATATTGCCTCACGGGGGACAACTCTCGACTCGTAGTTCTAATTAACTCCCTTCTTGGTTTTGTTTCTTCTCTACTCTTCCCTATCACACCCTCACTAAAGACAAACCTTACAATAAGGTAACACTAGCAACGCATCAATGCACTCTTAACTCTTAACCAATCGGGAAAATTCCTAAAACGGAAAAATTCCTAAAACGGCGTTACACTTCAAGCATCAGCTAAAACAAATACCTACTAGGTTTCAGGGGGAGGGGGCAAAACGGATTCTCGCTTCGCCTGCTCTGGAATTTGTTACATGTATCACACTAATATGAATCATGATTCGCTATTTGTTATATTTTTTTTTCTCTCTCTCTATCTTCCTATTTATATTATTCTTCAGAAGTTTTCTATTCTAGCATAATATACATATTATACTACTCTTTTTTTTAATAATGTTATAGTCTTGCCTAAATAACCACTTTTAGTTGACATCAAGAGCATTCTCTATGTGCATGCATTTCTCTTCTTTCTTCATTTTCTATTTATAAGTCTTGCTTATCAAGACGTTACAAAATGCGTTTGTTTGTAAATATATACATACTGATATCAGCTTTTCATTTATAACTTTTTTTTCTTGAAACAAAATTCTACAACCACTGTATTTAAGCTTTTTTTTTTAATGAACCATCACCCTTTCTAATTGTCTTATCTTTTACCCAAATGAAAACATCGAAAATGATCTATCCAGTGATGAAATGTCCATGTAATGCTTGCTTTTTTTTTAATTTTCTTTCTTTCTTATAAAAAAATGAATCTAGAAAAATGTTCTTAACACAACAATAAACACCCCGGCTAAGGAAGAGAAAAAAAATGGCAATACAAATGCTGATTTTGTTTCATATAGATTTCATATATGAAAACACAAACACAATAAGAACAAGCAAGTGTTTGTATTAACCGGTAGATAATGTCAAACCCAAAGATATAGATCTGATTTATAAAAATTTTATTATATACAATTTGTTTCCTTTTTTTTTTTTGTTTCTTTAAAGGCAACTGAAAAAATTCACATTTGTTTCGGATATTATAGCTGTTGTTCTATCTCTAAGCCTTTCAAAATGTACAACTTTTTAACACACTCATCCTGCTTCTTTTAACCAGGCTTGCAGAAATGTTAGCTGTCTTGCAAAAAAACAAAAAAAAACAACACCAGCAACAAACACATGTATTCATCTAACAACAGCCTGCCGCAATGAAATCTGGAATTTTCCTAACACCTCTTTATTATTTCATTATATTTTTGTTCCATCTTTCTTTTTTTTTCTTCTATTTTTCCATTTTAAATTTCACTCATTGCTTTTGAACGCAACAACAACAAAATCTATCAATCAATAATTGAATTAGATCTGTAGAGTAAGCCAAAGTATTGATCTATAATTTATTGACAGTTAATTTAATTTAATTTTGAAATACGTTTCTTTTTTATATTTTTTGTATTTCTTAATCACTTCACATGGGTGAGTGACACTGTTTGATATTATTCGATATATCCACACCGAATGCAAGTATCAATTTTTTATTATTTTTTTTCAAATTCTATAAACTTGATGCAAGTTTAAATTCAATGTTTATCAAGTCTACTAGATTATAGACAGTAAACAAAATTTGCTGGTTTTTGTAAAAAGTTTTTAAAAATTTCTCTCTCTTTCTTTCTTCAATCCAAGTCCAATATTTGCATAAAACTTTGGCATTTGTAGATAAATTGAATCTATGCACAAACTTTATCAGAATTCATTTTTTTCATTGTTTGACATTTCTCGTCTGTATATATATTTTTTACCCATTATTATAATGATATTTATTACGACTTGCATAATTAACTTAACCTTTTATTTTTAAACAAACACACACACACACAAATAACCCTTTTTTTGATATCAAATATTATGAACTAGCCAATGATATGAAGTTTCTGTGATCACGTGTTGCATGTCACTATTGTTCTAAGTGGCATTTAGCTCAGTCAGTTGTAGAATTGCTTATATTATACACATATTTTTTTTAGCCTTTGCCTAACCTCTCTATTTACCAGATTTGCATTTCTCATTTTTTGTAAAAACCATTGTTGTCTTTGTTTTTTAATTCAACACATTATCTTTTACCATTTGTCATTTGCGTTTGTTTTTCTTCCAAAAAAAAAAAACTTGCAAAATCCTGAAAGAAATAAATATGGAAATATGTGTGAAAAAATAAAAACAGCCTAGATAAAATGTGAATTCCAATGGTTTTACAGTTGTGTACGTTGGAAACAAGCAAGTGACGCCATTTCTTATGTTTAGCTCAAAAAGTTTGTCACAATTGATGTATGTGAGGTTATTGCTCAGACCCTTCTCCCCCCAACTGCGAAATGTCCGTGTGCTATATTTTTTGGGGGGGTTTTCATTTCTTGACGAGTTTTGGAATGATACACACATACACATTCACACATAAAAAGGAGATTTTTTGTCAAAGGAAATCTTTCGGCAGCCTATTCAGCATCTGGCCCCCATTTTGTTTCAAGTGTTGCCACTGGAGGCATCTTCCGTTATAACCAAAGAGATCAACGAAAGGTCTTCAAAAGTTTTTTTTTTTTTTCAAAATCAACAACTACAACATCAGAAGAAAAAACAACAACTTCTACACCGATAACCTGCTTCGGAGGCATATTTGCTGTTACATTAACACCCACAATGCACCGTTTTATCTTTGAAAGAAAAAAAGAGCGGGAAAATAGAATGAAACCATCGAGTCTGCAGGGCATCTCGTAGAATCCTTCCAGAACATCAACCTACCCAATCGAGATACATTGCCTGCTGTGACGACACTGGGAGATCGCCCACGGTCAACCGATGACTTCAGATCGGCCTTACAAACTGCATTCCATCAACGCCTTCAGTGGTAAGTTACATTTTTATTTACCATTCTTTTTGCTTAGTTGTAGAAGTCAATCACATTTCATTTGTTTACGACTGACATTGTGTGACAATTGTGTGGCCAGTTCTCATCATCATTGGCTCCATAGTCTCGGAAGACGATTTGATTTGCGCTCTTTTGATTCGGCCAGCTTTGCGGAATTGGCTGCGTCTGTGGAGACCTATCATTGACAGTGTAGATTATAATAGTAGATTCCCAAAATACTTGCTGATTTTCCACATTTGTTTATGCAGTACATCCTACAATCAAATAAACTCTTAGAAAATTGAATTTGCTCTGTACACAACTGATATTGCTTGTAGGTGACGTTACTTTTTACACACTCAAATTACCTCTTACTCTAGCAAATCGCCCCTATAAAAACCAAGTCGTCTCTTACTTAACACAATTACCTTTTGCACCCCATAATTACCTCTTACCTCTTACACATCCTCGTCATTACCCAAAACAAAGTTACATTAAAACACAAAATTACATATTACTATGATATTACACAGCCCAAATTACACATTACATCACGTTGTTCACTTATTATTTTCTGTACATGTCTTGCCTCTCTTTCTCTCTCTCTCTCTCTCTACTTTCTCTCTCTACTTTCTCTCTCTACTTTCTCTCTCTACTTTCTCTCTCTACTTTCTCTCTCTACTTTCTCTCTCTACTTTCTCTCTCTACTTTCTCTCTCTACTTTCTCTCTCTACTTTCTCTCTCTACTTTCTCTCTCTACTTTCTCTCTCTACTTTCTCTCTCTACTTTCTCTCTCTACTTTCTCTCTCTACTTTCTCTCTCTACTTTCTCTCTCTACTTTCTCTCTCTACTTTCTCTCTCTACTTTCTCTCTCTACTTTCTCTCTCTACTTTCTCTCTCTACTTTCTCTCTCTACTTTCTCTCTCTACTTTCTCTCTCTACTTTCTCTCTCTACTTTCTCTCTCTACTTTCTCTCTCTACTTTCTCTCTCTACTTTCTCTACTTTCTCTCTCTACTTTCTCTCTCTACTTTCTCTACTTTCTCTCTCTACTTTCTCTCTCTACTATCTCTCTCTACTTTCTCTCTCTACTTTCTCTCTCTACTTTCTCTCTCGCTCACTACTTCTCTATTTATAATTTAATTTCGTTAGTTTTCAAATTCTCAGTTTTTAATTATTCTAACAGTATCAGGGTTCGTACGATTTGGGAAAGGTTTGAAGAAACTGACCAAAAGTTCGGAAAGATTTTACGAAAATTGACCACACGCTTGTGAACGTTTTTGAATTTAGTTATACTGGACAAAGCAGCGTCTAAAAATATTTGTAAACATAAAAAAAAACAACTATGTCGATACGTAGACCTTAACTCATATTAGAATTAGGCTATTACTAGTTTTAAAAATAATTAATTTAAAGAGTTGCTTATTTTTGGTTTGGGAGAAGTTTGGGACTTTATTTGTTTAGCTTAAAATTAATGATGGCAACATTTAAAAGTTATCTATATAATATATTAAAAGAAGAAAACAAATAATGTGCAGTTTGCTCCTTAATATATGTTAAATTGTTACCTCGGGCTACGCCGGGTAATTTGGCAGGTATCTTTCACTGCAAAAACCCAGATCTGAAGCCAAATACACGTCTACACATTGGCTTGCATTATTTCCATTTCCCCTCGCTATTTTTACTTCAAAAGCCAAAAGTAGTTATAGTTATATAACTTCTCGCTCAATAAGAGCATTCTTTTCTTTTGGCTCTCCCCTCAGCTGCTGGCCTGTGGTCCATCCATATATTCTGTCGCCGCCCCTCCCTCCTTCCTCCCTTGTCCCAACTCCTACCGTTTAAAGATCCGACTCCGCCCCTTTTCTGTATCAGGCTAAATATCGATTCGTATTTGGTGTCTTGGTTGTTGTTTTTTCCCTGTTCTGGGTGAATCTCCTTGGGACTTACTTTCTCTCGGTTGAATCTTCTTGGGACAGACTTTCTCTCGGTTGAATCTTCTGCAACTCTCGGGACAGACTTTCTCTCGGTTGAATCTTCTGCAACTCTTGGGACAGACTTTCTCTCAGTTGAATCTTCTGCAACTCTTGGGACAGACTTTCTCTCGGTTGAATCTTCTGCAACTCTTGGGACAGACTTTCTCTCAGTTGAATCTTCTGCAACTCTTGGGACAGACTTTCTCTCGGTTGAATCTTCTTGGGACAGACTTTCTCTCGGTTGAATCTTCTTGGGACAGACTTTCTCTCGGTTGAATCTTCTGCAACTCTCGGGACAGATTTTCTCTCGGTTTAATCTTCTTGGGAAAGACTTTCTCTCGGTTGAATCTTCTGCAACTCTCGGGACAGACTTTCTCTCGGTTGAATCTTCTGCAACTCTTGGGACAGACTTTCTCTCAGTTGAATCTTCTGCAACTCTCGGGACAGACTTTCTCTCGGTTGAATCTTCTTGGGAAAGACTTTCTTTCACAAAGACTTTCTTTTGGGTGAGAAGTACTGCATAACATGACACATAGCTTTTAAGGGACACGCGTCGACTTTCACACACTCACACATACATATAGTCACACACACGCACGCATGCGCACACACAGTTTACCGTCTTCCTACTTGATCACTTGACCCCGGTGTTAGAGCCCTAACATTAGTGGTAGATCGTATGTACAAGTAATATGTAAGAGAAGCTCTAACATTAGTGGTAGATCGTATGTACAAGTAATATGTAAGAGAAGCTCTAACATTAGTGGTAGATCGTATGTACAAGTAATATGTAAGAGAAGCTCTAACATTAGTGGTAGATCGTATGTACAAGTAATATGTAAGCGGGGCTCTAACATTAGTGGTAGATCGTATGTACAAGTAATATGTAAGAGAAGCTCTAACATTAGTGGTAGATCGTATGTACAAGAAATATGTAAGCGGGGCTCTAACATTAGTGATAGATCGTATGTACAAGTAATATGTAAGCTGGGCTCTAACATTAGTGGTAGATCGTATGTACAAGTAATATGTAAGCTGGGCTCTAACATTTGTGGTAGATCGTATGTACAAGTAATATGTAAGCTGGGCTCTAACATTAGTGGTAGATCGTATGTACAAGTAATATGTAAGCTGGGCTCTAACATTAGTGGTAGATCGTATGTACAAGTAATATGTAAGCTGGGCTCTAACATTAGTAGTAGATCGTATGTACAAGTAATATGTAAGCGAAGCTCTAACATTAGTGGTAGATCGTATGTACAAGTAATATGTAAGCGAAGCTCTAACATTAGTGGTAGATTGTATGTACAAGTAATATGTAAGAGAAGCTCTAACATTAGTGGTAGATCGTATGTACAAGTAATATGTAAGCGAAGCTCTAACATTAGTGGTAGATTGTATGTACAAGTAATATGTAAGAGAAGCTCTAACATTAGTGGTAGATTGTATGTACAAGTAATATGTAGCCTAAGCGGGGCTCTAACATTAGTGGTAGATCGTATGTACAAGTAATATGTAAGCTGGGCTCTAACATTAGTGGTAGATTGTATGTACAAGTAATATGTAAGCTGGGCTCTAACATTAGTGGTAGATCGTATGTACAAGTAATATGTAAGCTGGGCTCTAACATTAGTGGTAGATCGTATGTACAAGTAATATGTAAGCTGGGCTCTAACATTAGTGGTAGATTGTATGTACAAGTAATATGTAGCCTAAGCGGGGCTCTAACATTAGTGGTAGATCGTATGTACAAGTAATATGTAAGCGAAGCTCTAACATTAGTGGTAGATCGTATGTACAAGTAATATGTAAGCGGAGCCAGGCACTTAACTGTGTGCACAGTGTATTATTTGTAACGGGATCCAAGATACTGGAGATATTACGAATCAATCGAAAAGGGGGCTTCAATTTTACCGCGGTCGAAGATAAAAAATGAATCCAGCCGCATGCACACGATTGTTGAAGACCCGATTTCGATAAACACCTACACGCACACACACACACACGCACACACACACACACACGCACGCTCGCACAGATCTACACACACATAGAGCTACACACACAGCGCCACACAAACACACACATAGATCAACACACATACACACACGCTTACATAGATTTACACACAAACACACACAACGCGCGCGCACCCCTACCCACCATCACACAAACAAATGAAGTATACAATCCACTACACACACTGAACCGTTCAATAATTGAGCAACCATTATGGAGTCTTGGTAAAAAATACACATTTATTTTGAGACAAGTTAATGAATCAATATCTGCCAGGGTTGTTTTTTCTTATTGTTCTTTTGTTGTTATTGTGGTTGTTGTCGTTTGTATTAATAAATAATAAGTTCGTATAATTTGATAATAGCTTTTTAAAAAAGCACATCAATATGCAATAATCGCCTGACATTATTATTATAAATTTCATAATTTAAAAACACTAGAGTTAATCGAAATGCAGGAAAAGACCCCAAAAGCGTTAGACGCAATAATCTCCGTAACATTATATAAAAGATAAGTTATGTTTATCAACAAAATGATCATAAGTCCTTTTTTAAAAACTAAATGTCGTCGTCGGCATCCGTCCGTCTCGAGAGACGATGGTGCAGCTTCATGGGCGAGGTGTCCAGCTGCACCGCCGAGAATGGCTGTGTAGACCAACTCGGGAGTGGCAATCCCTGCCGCACTTGAGACGTTTGAAGGCGGCTGGCTGAAATTATGTAAATAGAGTCTATATGTTTTTTTTTTAAATATACGTCGTCGGCATCCTGTCGTCTAGAGAGACGATGGTGCATCGCCATGGGTTGGGGGCTGCATTTCTTCGTAATTTCTGAGCAAACTCTAGTAACACGCGTAATTGCACCCTTGCGCAACCTGCACCCTTGCACAACACAATTATAAATTATTGCTCAAACTAAGCGCCTTTTTCTCCGGAAATAGAAATGGGATATTCTGGTCGTCTGGCACTGTGTGTGTCCTGTGGGTGGAGCGTGTGAGGATGTGGGTGGGAAAGTGGGCGGGTTAGGTAACATTTCGTTAACTGTTCTGTCAGGCACCTATTCTTTTCTTTTCTCTTTTTAATGCTTGTTACAAAATTTATGACTCGGGGAATCTGGCGGCTGCAGCTTAGGGGCGCTGCTGATAAGCCCCGAGGTCCGGTTTGTATTTAGTTCTATGCCGCCCCTTTTGCCCACCCCACTTCTTGTACGCACACCGCCCCATCTCCCCCTTAAGGCAAAATGGGGCTAAATTCAGATATATTTTTGTATTAGCGTGAACAATTAGCCATAAAATTTAGAGAGAGAAAAGTTCAGTTCTATCTTTTTATGAGCGTGAACAACTAGCCAGCCAGTTTAGAGAGAGAGAGAGAGAGAGAGAGAAAAGTTCAGTTCTATCTTTGTGTTAGCGTGAACAATTAGGCTGAATTAGCCAGCCAGTTTAGAGGGAGAGAAAAGTTCAGTTCTAACTTTGTATTAGCGTGAACAATTAGCCAGCCAGTTTAGAGGGAGAGAAAAGTTCAATTCTATCTTTGTATTAGCAAGGTCATTTAATTTTGTGGCGTACAATTGTACGATTTGCCGATATTAGTATTTTTTTAATGAAACTTGAAAAACAATTTAACTCCTTCAAAGAACCGGGTACATACTACTAGTTTGTACAAGAAAATACAACCAAAACACGGAGGTAGTTAGTCTGTAATTTTTAAGATAGGCTAATTTGTTTTTGTGGACCAAACTCTTTTCTTTTGACTTGCACCATTTGGAACATGTGTCATGCATTTTTACAAAAAAATTTTATATAGTATAGCGGCAAACTTGGGTTTGGTATAAAATCGGATAGACCCGCAGTCAGCCATTAGCCCCCACGTTGTTCAATGCTAGCCTATCAACAGATTTACTGACAAATTTTTTCCATAGTTAAACGGCCGCTCCTTGCAGCCGAGATAAAACGTATTTTAAGCTATCTCTAAATTCATCAGGGTTCATTAGAGCCAACTTTTATATATTTTTTTTTTTACAATCAGTTTTGTTTTTAATGCGGCCGGCCATCGTATGCACGTGCTGAGGCGTCATTAGGCGTGTTAAATATCGCTTCACTAGCACGCGCTTCTCAAGAGAAGATTTTGATGCCAACTCTGCATTTTTTGTTCTCCCGATTGTAGAATCTTGCCAGTTTTTTTTTTCTTTTTTTGTTGCTGCATCGCCGATCATTAATTTGAATGCATTTCTTGATACTGATTAATACAGGACAACAATTTTGACACATATATAATAACCAACATGCCTAACATAACTATAGTAACCGACTTTTTATAATATAATTACCGGGATTATGAAATCGTACGAAATTCTTTTTTTTTTTTTCCCAACACCGATTTTGTATTTTGTGTCAACAGGCCCTACCGTAAATGCTGTTGGAATCATTTCCTATATAGATTGGACCTACACCATTGGCTCTGTTGATTGTTTGACTTCGAAAGTTTACGGTCAATGTTTTTTAAGTGTTTCTTTAGGCGTTTAAGTAAATGGACGCGCCAATTGTATGGCTGAGTTATACACGAAACTATAGAAATAAAGCGAAATGAACTAAATAATATCAATGTTAAATTGATAATAAGTTGTTTTGTTAATGATAGATTGTTTCAATGAATTTGTTTTTCATTATTGGATGCCTCTATTTTCGTGTTGTTGTTTTTTTTAAAAATGGTACGCCTAAAAGTTGAATATTTTGTTTAAAGGGCGAATATATTTCAATTATGAGAAGGTTTGAAGGTTTTCAGTTCCGACCCTACTGGCCCAGGCAATAAAAAATGAAAGGCATTTTTCTGAATTATTGTCAATAAGATATCCATATTTTATATTATTATACTTTGCGGTCTACGTCACTGTTTACTGTTTAGTCCAATAGAAGTATATAGTCTATATTAGCTCAGGGTAGAAGAAAACATGGATAGTTGGGTTTAGACCTACTTTACCCGTTACCCCCCGCCCCCTCCCAATCAAAAGCTCACCTGAGAGAAGAAAAGATAAAATCCTTGTAACTGCCTTTATGTGCCACGTGTACAGATGCCAGGGGGGGGGGGGGGGGGCTTTGATTGCGTCGTTTGCTGAACCTGTACATGGGCGTTTGTGTAACGATGCGGGATATAGACTCGATAGAAGCTCGGATGAGAACACGATGACTATGAGTGTCTGACAATTTGGTCAACCAAAAGCGTGAACCGTTGCACATTGGGAGCAGGGGGGGGGGGAATGGGCGACCGGAGAGCTTAACTCTAAACTCTCAATGCAATGTTTTTATTTATCATTTCCAAAAAAAAAAAAAAAAAAAAAAAAAAAAAAAAAAAAATTACAATTGTTACTAGTTCATTATAAGACAAACTTACAATGTGTAACAGTTTAGTATAATATAATTTTGTTTGTTTTGTTGTATATCTATTGCTTTGGCTATTCTTGAAAGTGTTATCTTATCTTATACATTGCAGACGCTCCTTCTATAAAGAAGATTATTGCGTCCCGCGCACATCCGTGGTTTGAGTCTAATCCCGCCAGTGCGAATGCTAATTAGGCTCTATTATCTTTGCACCCAACGTGGACTAATTTCCCAGTACATCGCCTTAGCAACGTTCGATGGGATTGTGTGGCCAGCACTTTGTCCCAGTCGTGTATATATTTTTTTTCCTTTTTTTTTAATTACCACAAAACATATCCCGTTTAATTTGTGACTGACAGGGCTTTGTGTCAATGTCATTCTGTTTAACAATCGAACACTTTGCCGATATAAGACCGTTTCCTTACAAATATCCAAGATAGTCTAATGTAGACTTGTATTTTAGCACCAAATCTATCTATCTACTTCACTCATTCAGTCAGTCGGTCTTTCTCTCTGTCTGTCCTCTATCTATCTATATATATATCTATCTATCTATCTATCTATCTATCTATCTATCTATCTATCTATATTTGTCTTTATATCTGTCTAAAAATATGTCTATCTATCTATCAATAAATTTACCAATCTATTAATTTCTCTAGATATCAACATATCTATTTATCTGTATGTCTATCCACCTATCTGTAAATGTATTAGTATATCTACATATTTATATATCCTATGTATGCACCAGTATAATATTAAATTTATTTTAAAAAATCGAGTTTGTTTCAAACCTAACTTTGTTTGTTTTTTAAAACTGTACCTCGTCTTTAACCGAGCCGGAGGCCGAGTTCTATAAGTCTCTAATGCAGTGTGTTAAAGCATAGACTAGTGACACATTAATATTCATATAAATGCATTTATCTATTTTTAGCACTCCGAGAAATCTTTTATGCCGGGCCTCCCTGTTATACACGGCGGTGTCAAAGTTTGGTATTAAATACAGCTTATAATGATATCTCTCCAAGCCCTCTCCCCCCCCCCCCCAACCACCCTCATTCAATATTCTCATAATATGTAACCGCTCATGCGTGACTAGGTTATTAAACTGTAAGCTCCTTCTATGCGGCGCCACTACGAGATCTATACTAAATGCAGTTGAAGGCACATCTGTAAACCTAATTTTAACTCGTTTTTTTTTTTTGCTTCACGACTTAGTATGTTGCGTTTGAAGCCCTTTTCATTGCAGTGCATCGTCTGCAGTTCAATCTTTAAAGAAACAACAAAACAATCTCTGTTTAAATAAGTTGTTCTTTATTTGAAGGGATCTGTACAGCTTTATTGATCATGTTAGGGGTCGTCCACATATGACATCTTTCTCGATCAATTAATGGCCCATTCACATTTGACCTCTTAAATATAGAAAAAATTGACTGCCCCATTTCCTTCTGCCGTCTCCCACCGTGTCACGTGATTCATTCTGCAAACCCAGACATCTCTCTCCCTTTTCCGGACAATACATATTTGGCTTTAGAGAAAGATAAAATAAATTTGGGTAATTTTTTTTTGTAAATGAAAGAAACTTTTGCTTCTAAAGGGAAAACTAAGCGAAATGAAGAATGAAATGCAATTAACATATGCAAACCCAAAGTAAACTATTAATCCAGAGCATTATTTATGCTAACCTTTTGCAACTCCTCGCAAATCCGTCTAAAAAAAACAGTTGTAAGACCTTCTACCCATCATCCGTCTAAAACTGCCGTAGAGCCCAAAAGGTGGACAACAGATGTTCATTGGTAACCCCAAAGAAAGCTGCTGCAGTAATACAAAGCAAGCATGACCAGGGATTGGGTCAGTATTGCGGTCTTGTTGTCTCGGGGGGGGGGGGTACTTTAATGCACACAAGGAATGGTTCGTTTCCCCCCGACAGTTCCGAGTTTTCTGGGAGATTTGAAACTATTTTAAACTCGTTTGTTAGTATCTTTTTTTTTTCTTCAAAGGTTATTACGATCTGTCTCTCTAGCCATGTTCTGAAGTCTAAATTTGTACATGTTTATTTGAATTGTTCTAGACTAAATGGGTGTGTAAGCTTATTCTGTGTTATTTCCTCGACAAGCTTCAGTTGTAATTTTTGCATTCTTCCGGGACATGCTAAATGCGTGTCGTGACTGAAAACTGTTTTTTTTACGCTTATTTTTGGGGGATTCTCCCCCGGAAAGAAAAACAAGAACAATACCTGATAGATTCTTGGAGAAAGAGAAAGAGAGAAATTGGTAAGAGAAAGAAACACAGAGAGAGAGAGAGAAACCATTAGTACATATGTAGAACCACTGACATCAATGATTTATTTGTCTAGTTATGGCTGATGTAAACAAAAACAACTTTCTCGTTATAAGCGTTCAGAGAGAGAGAGTTAACTACTGAGACTGAGAGTGATTGCCCCTTTAAGGTCAGACAATAAAATGTTACTCAATGCCAAAACATTACCTGGACGGCTATTTTTAACACATATTAACCCCAAACATATTGACATATCTACTTGTCAAAATACAATTTTAAACATTTTACTTCTAGACATAAAAGTCACAACCCGTAAATTTTAACCTGTTTTTTTTAAATTATTTTTCGATCATAATTAATTGTGAATATCTCCCTTTTTTTAATCCCCTGTTGTTATGATTTTATGTAATTTATATCCAGCTAAATCAAGCAAGCCTATGTTGTGAGATTTATCTATTTGTTTATGTTTTATAAATTATAAATATCTTTGATGCGCCTACGCTTTTAAAAACTTTTCAAAGGTTTTATGATCATTTTTCAAAAATATTACTTTTCAATAGTGATGTTTATTTCCGTTTAAGCTTATCTCATGAGTAATTTGTCTCGTTCAGTTTATTAATAATACTGGTGTTTTGTTCGCGTTCAGTTGACTAGCTTTAACATTCACAAACAATCGTGGGTTAAAGAATAAGTTTACATATATTAACATCAATTATTTTGATATACGAGTCGCTATGAATGTAATACCAGTGCACATCAGATGAAACTACACGAGGGATATTTACTACGTTTCTCGCTTCATCGGAAAAGTTTATATTTCTATTGTTCTTTTGTTTGTTTGTTTAAATATAAAAGGTGGAAGGCTTTCTTATTTTATATATTATAGACACTCATTCTTTAAAGAAGAGTATTGAGCCCTACGCTCCTCCATGGTCTGAGTCTAGTCTTGCATGTTTATTAGCGTTTTAAATAATGTTAAGTCCTTGGTTTTCCTGGTTTGTTCAGACAACTCATTCCATGCCCCGGATGCCACTCGGGAAGGAAGAGTTCTTATATGCATTTGTTCTCGCATAAGGGATAAGAAAAGTGTTTTTGTCCTTATGTTTATCTGAGCATTAAAACAGATTGTTATTGCTTCAATGTGGATTGTTGTAAAATTCCTATTCCATAACAGCGACGAACAGTCTTAGCAGGTTTTAATTATTGTGACTTTATGTGTTTATATGAATGCATGTGTATGTGTGTTGATGCCGGTGGATGATCTAAGTCTTTAAGCTCCATCTAATATTCTAGTCTCTGGGCTCCATCTAATTTTCTTATCTCTGGGCTTCATCTAATGTTCTAGTCTCTTGGCTCCATCTATTGTTCTAGTCTCTGGGCTCCATCTAATGTTCTAGTCTATTGGCTCCATCTAATGTTCTAGTCTCTGGGCTCCATCTAATGTTCTAGTCTCTGGGTTCCATCTAATGTTCTAGTCTTTAAGCTCCATCTAATGTTTTAGTTTCTGGGCTCCATCTAATCTTCTTACTCTTTGAATATTTGGACAGGTCCTTGGGCTGGAAAACACCTTCCGTAATTTTTAATCGGCTTTGTTCCAGAAGCTTATCACACTTGAGTACGCATTTTCTATTTGAAATTTCTTCAAGAGAATACATGAAATGTATTAGAGCAGTCTTTAAGTAATTATTATGCCAATTATCTTTGTGGTGTGTGGGGGGGGGGCGGGTTATGTTGACACAGCCATTGAGGGGTGTCTATGTTAATGTTCACTCAACCGGAAACAGCATGCTCTGTTTGACTGCACTATCGACCCGGGCATAGGGGGAATGCTATTTTTATTTCTGCGACTGATACATCTCGGAGGGCGATATTGTCCTAATTTATGTATGAGTCTGACTGTTCTACATTCGATAGCTAACGTCAGAGAACGTATTGATCTCCCTTTGATCTAGGCTATCGTGTGCTGAAGGTCTGTGGGGAAAATTTTTGTCATAATTATTGATATTGTAATAACGGATGCAGCTCTTAAAACTGTGACTGAAGCTTACGCTGTTCATTTGTGTATTTGGAGTTTTAGAGCATGCTGATATAAGAATCGCGTTTTAAGTTGAATGTTAGTGAATGTTTGTGTTGAAGTCACGTGAAAGTTTAATGTTTGTGTTGAATTCACGTGAAAGTTTAATGTTTGTGTTGAATTCACGTGAAAGTTTAATGTTTGTGTTGAGTTAGCGTGAAAGTTTAATGTTTGTGTTGAGTTAGCGTGAAAGTTTAATGTTTATGCTGAGTTAGCGTGAAAATTTAATGCATTTTTTTAAATTAGCGTGAAAGTTTAATGTTTGTGTTGAGTTAGCGTGAAAATTTAATGTTTGTGTTGAATTCACGTGAAAGTTGAATGTTTGTGTTGAGTTAGCGTGAAAGTTTAATGTTTGTGTTGAATTCACGTGAAAGTTGAATGTTTGTGTTTGAGTTAGCGTGAAAGTTTAATGTTTGTGTTGAATTCACGTGAAAGTTGAATGTTTGTGTTGAATTCACGTGAAAGTTGAATGTTGGTAGATGGTGCTGTTGAAATGAAGGGAATATTAAATGATAGTGAATGTTTTGTTAAACTGGCGCCAAAAATGTGAATGTCAATGAATGCTGCCTTTTAACCAACGTCTAAGTTGATAAACCCAGCTGACGTTTTGATGCCTTTCTTTGTTTTACTTACACACGCTATGGTTATGTGACTATAGTTAATACAACAATGACCATTTCAAAAACACCATCAATAAAACGAAACAGCAACCACAAACAGTATTACCGCAACCCCAATATGTTGAATATATTGTTAGCCTTTAAGTAGCGCACTACTAAATGTAACACAATTCATCCCATTACATACACAAGTGTTACTTTCTCCCTGGGAGAATATATTTATTTAAACAACAAGAAAGAGAAGGTGAGGGTTAAGGGGGGAGGGGGGGGAACTGCCCTTTCTTTACCGAAGCACACTTAATCAAAGGAGGCCCTGTATTGATTATCAGATCAATGGCGCTACAGTAGCCTCTCGCTTAACAGAAACTGTTGGGAGATAGAGTTTTCCTTGGTCGAGGCTTACGTTCTTGGCGGTGTTTTTTTTTTTTTTATTACGATAGTTGGATGCAGAGTCGGCCACTTGGGGACGGAGAGCAACCGAATGATGAAGGACCATGAGCGGAAATTTGGTGGGTTTTTTTTTCTCTCTCGTTATAGGTCTAGACTAAATTCTCCATGATTCAGTAGATACGTTATAAGGATATCGTATCTTAACAATTTACAGACCTTTCTATTATGGAAAGTAGATTATAACATTCTACACATTTCCATGGGTTAATCTTATTGTCTATTGCGTTACGACTATAATAGTTTAGGAATAGGAAGCAAAATATCGTCATGATTATGCAGTGGGGCATAGAGTAATGCAAATTCTGCCATTTAAGTTAGCTATAGGGCATAGGTGTCAAACTCAAGGCCCGCGGGCCACATCCGGCCCGTCGAACGAATTTATCTCACTAGGGGAAAAAAATGCATCTTTTCTTTCAGTTTTCGTCCAATCAATTAAGAGTCTGTAGTTGGATGCAGTATCTTTTTTAAAACTCATAACTAGTCGTTTTAATGGCTAAAAGAAAAAAAAACTTGACACCAAAAACAGAAACTATTCGATTTTAGTTCAGGCCACCAATGCGATTGGGTTTGACGCCCCTGCTATAGAGGAACATGTGACTACTAAATGAACACTCAACCCAGAACAATCTTTCATTGCTTCCTATTTTGTTTAATACAAACCTTTTATTGAATTATGTGATTTATTTAAAAAGCTTTAACTTAATTCTGTTGGGTTTTCAGACAAACCTGTCATTGATTTATATCGGGTTATCATGATTTCATCTGATACAAAATACAAATATCTCTCATTATGTTCGACTGTTGATGATATTTTTACCGCCCAGTTAAGACCAATGAAACCACCATTTGGCACCACATCGACCTATACAGATAGTGAATTTAAAAAAAAAACAGCAAAAAAACCATCACAACAAACGAAGCCTGGCTTCTGCTGGGCATAGGAGTCACACACACACACAGGCGTAAAGGTTACGTATTAAGTAACAATCAGTGTCAAAAAATTATGTAGGGCCCTACAATCTGATAAATCAATAAAAACCGTAACGTCGTGCATATATTGTTGTGCATAAAATATTGTTGTTATAATTGGGTTATAGAATTGTTGTTATAGAAACCAATCACGTGATAGTCTCGTGGGCCCCACGCCACATCTTTGTTAAAGGGAAAGAAGGAATTATGTTACGTTCGCTTTGTTTATTTCAACTCCGACATAAGTCTATAAGACAGAAACCCAAACAGACCCCACCTTCCCTCCCCCGTCTACCGCCCTCGAACTCCTCCAAACAGAAAAAAAAATGGTTGGTTTTCATGTCTGGACAGAAATCCGACCATGTGTTAATTGTGTGTTAATTACATTAAACACAAGGATCATGTTTTAATTGTGTGTTAATTATACTAAACACAATGGTCTTATAGTAACGTTTCTATATTGGTCATTTGTATATATGGAACTGTCTTCTGTACGGTTGAAAGAACAATTATACACAAAGACAAACACAGACATATAGGCCTACATATATGAATATAGATAAATATAGATATATTATGTACGGTATATATATATATATATATATATATATATATATATATATATATATATGTACACTTTTGAGATTGTATATTCCGATGTGGCAGTTGATATTTTTTTTAATTTTGTTTCAGTATTTGTGGTATTTATGGTGTTAGTTATGATTGTTAGTGATAGCGCTTGTTTACATGTTTGCTATAGTATCGAGTGTAAAAACCGTACGAGAAAAGAGAGAGAGAGAGAGAAAAGAGAGAAAGAGAGCGAGAGAGTCAAACAAACAGACAGTCAGATAAATTGATAAATAGACAGATAGATAATTGTATAAATAGATATACAGTCGGATAGACATACAAATGTAGGCCTACAGTTAAATAGACCGATAGACAGACAGAAAACTCTCAGATGGATAGACAGGCAAAGAGAGATATTGACAGATAAATATATATATATAAATATATATATATATATATATATATATATATATATATATATATATATATATATATATATATATACATATATGTAGAGAGAGAGAGAGAGAGAGGGAGAGAGAGAGAGAGACTTATGTAGATAAAATGATTGAATAGAATTATACAACCAGATATACAGGTATATAGATAACCAGACACAACCAGACCAGCTAAGTCATGACCCGTATATTGGCAAGACATAGTTTCTAGGTCACTGGTAACCATTTCCCAAACAGGTTTCTCTCCCCCCCCCCTCTCCTGGTATGTTCCAGACGTGAAATTAGTTACATCACAATGGAATGGGGCTCGTTGATGTATTTATTGTAAAAAAAATGCTTTGACGAAGGGCGGAAAAGGGGAGGGTGGAATCCTTAAACACAACGCCCTTGTATGCTAACCAGGTAACTGGGTACCATCTGTGAAGTTAATCCCCCACAGACTTCTCTCTTCCTGTATTGCAAGTGTTCCCTTCGGGTAGGTAACTCGTAGGGGGGAGGAGAGGTGGGTGAGCAGGTGAGAGTGCAAATGTGTCTGTAGGTGGGTGGGGGGTGGTTTATAGGTTAAAATAAACCGAAATCTTCCTGGCTCCCCCAAGGTCTTTAAAACAAAAGATGTAGAACGAGATAGAAGAGCAGTGCTTGCTATTGTTTTGTTTGAATTACTCAAGACCTCGGTATCGATGTCTCACAGAATCGCTGGAGCCGTGAAGCGCCGAGTGCCACATCACAAAAAATGGTTGAAAAAGGCAAAAAATGGCAGGGCGTTCGGCTGGCGTACCGTGAGTCCCGGGTTCGAAACCTGATGAAGGATAGGATAGTTGTTCTCGGGTCTGGCGGGTGTCCCCCGAATCTGCCCAACTCTGGTGGGTACCTGACGTTAGTTGGGATAAAGTAAAGGTTCGACTGGGCTTTGTGCTGGCCACACAATCCCCTAGTATGCCGTGGCCACAGAAAATGGTGAACGCTGCTTCATCGTCCCCTTGGATCAATTTGGTCCGACGGTTACCTACTTTATGGAAAACATAGCATGCTGTTTTAAAAATTGAATCGGTTGTTTATTTATATTTTGTGTGTGTGTTAAAGTATGAAAACGCCTTGTTTCGTTAAAGACCCTTACCTCCCCCCTCCCCCTCCCCTCCTCCCCCCTTCCCCTCCCCTCCCCCACCCTCCCCAACCCCCCCCCCCACACACACACAAAATAATTTGCACCAACAAAGACAGTGCAGTGGTCTGGGCCTTAAAATGTTACCGCTTACGCCCCTTTGCGTGAGAACCGCTCATGTTTTGTTAGCTCTGCTCATCGGTACATACAATCTCTGCCATTATCCCCCCCCCCCCTCCCTTCCCTCTCTAACATTAAGCTATCGGTTTCAGTTATGTGATCCACTCCAACGAGTCGCACTGATCATCATCGTTAGATTGTTTAACTACCGAGCCCTTGAGCGAGTCTGGTCCATACGAAATGCTGAGGGTGTTGTATAAAAGAACCGCGTATTGACCGATTCGATTGGATCGATACCTGACGGTTCAGCTGACCGATTCTAGAGATTTTTTAAAATCTAAATAGCAAATAATTGGCATCGAGATTATATAGATTTGAATCTTTGAAGTGTCTCGTCAATCTCAAATTATAGCGTCTCATTCAGATATTATATGGCCAATTAGTTGGCCCATGGATTGTTAGTTATAGACGTGAAGGCCTTTAGATTAGCGGGTTCAGGTAGATAGATCGATATACAGAAAGGTGTAGGCCTACATATTAGTAGATTATGTGGATATATAGATCAATAGATAGAAAGGTATAGGCCAGGTTTCGAACCCAGGACCTTAAAAGTACGCCAGTCGGCCAATGTGCCCCATTTTTTATTTCCTTGTAGGTCTATGTTATTGTTTCTGAATTGTATTTTCTTTTCCAACGTAACCGAATGCCACAGTGTAGTATGTGTGTGAGTTTTTCCCCTTCTGTTCAAGTCAATTATATCGTTTGGCATTCGATAAAAGACTGTTCAGCGCTCAATGTTTTATTTTGTTTAGGTTTTTTTTTTAAAGTCTATTTGGGGGGAAAAGTTGACGTAAAGAGGGAGGCTGTTTTTTTTTTTTAATCTTTTTTTTTACGTCACACTTGTGCAAGAGCAGGCATACACACACATACATAGGCACGCTGCAAGCACGCTCACGTTACTCGCGCGCGTCGTCGCCGGCTTCGGGCGGCCCAACAAACACACACACGCAAGGCAACCCAAAACACGCGCTCTTGTGTAGAATAATAACTGCAAAAGAAGATGGCATCCGGTATACCTCCGCCGAACGTTCAAGAAGATAATAATAAGTATGATAAACAAAAGAGCTGTAAACAAAACTAAGGGCGGGATAGAGTGGCGCATCCAGGGATAGCCTTGACATTGGTGGAGAAGAGGGCGGAGAAGAGGAGACGGGGGTGGGGGAAATGCTGTTATAATAATAATAATAATAATTGTTTTTATATAGCGCTTATATCATGCTATTAGCATGCTCAGTGCGCTCTAGTAGATTATTACGTCTACTAGTCCTAAAACTCCTGCAGGGCGACAGGGATCCGCCGGTGGCAGGGCTCGAACCCGCGACCTGTCCGATGGTTTTTGGTTGACAGTCCGATGTTCTAACCGCTGGACCAGCCGGCTTATGTAGCCTAATACATTTAGTTTCGCTACTCTTATATTTTAACATGATGACATTTTTTTAAAAAATAATTTAACAAAGTAATTGAGATGCACGGTGGCCGGGCCTGACCCGATGACCTCAAACCGGTTTACACAAATAACTCTTTAATCTAGCGTACACATAATTTTTCAAACTATCAATAGTATTAAAATAGTTTAATTAATAAAAATACTTGACTAATTACCAAATTCAACCCATTAAAAACAAATCTCATTTAATTGCTATTAGGTTAAACGCCAAGCCTGAAAAAGACCAAATTAAAAGAAAACATTTAAAGAAACCAGCGTACCGTATATTATATAAAATCATAAACGTAATATGTAGCATATGCATAGTATTTGAATATTAGCCTACTTGGTGATTGGAAATAAACATACCGAATAACACATCACTAAATTTTTTAAAAACTCCTATAGTTTTTTGTTGATTGTCTTATATATTTATTTTAACGAAGACACTTGACGTTTATTTAAAAACATATATAATTATAACGCTCATATATATATATATATATATATATATATATTGTACGTTCGATAAAACAATAATAGAGTTTAGCCTACAACAAATACAATAAGAAAGAAAGAAATAAAAAGGAATAAATTTAAAAAATAAGGAAAGAAAAAGTAAAGAAATAAGAAGTAACGAAATGAAATGTACATAATTATAAAGTAAAGAAAGAAATAGTAAAGAAATAAAGAGAAAAGTAGAAAAATGTAATCTCTCAACATTCCCATGTCATCTATGAATATTCATAATCCTCAATGCTCTAATCATTTACTCTAATGCATACATATATATAATGCTTAGTTTGATTACATGTCTACTCTATTTAAAAAAAAAAGTCCCACAAATTTCCCTAGGACTAATTGGTGGCCATGTGTTCCACCACGGGAGAAGTGGGTAGTTGGGAGGGTTGGGGAGACACAATATGCCATTAGTGAGAGCAGTTTAAGTAATATCTATGGGTTTTATTTGCATCGCAGCTGAATAGGAATGGTATCTCTAATAACCGAACAATAAACGAAAACCGCAAACATATAATATATGATAGTTGTATAGTGTTGGAATGACTTTATAACAAAACAAACAACGGCAAAACAACAACAATAATTAACAACAAAACAACTAGAAATGGTAATATATTGCACATGTCGTCATTTCTAATTATAGAACCCCGAGATATTGTTTTCGTATTATTTTTTTATCATGTTTTTACACTGGGAAATATTTTAATGAGAATTTTCATTTCGCTGTTCAAGTCACAAAGTAGAACTATCGTGACTGAAATTCCCCCTCCCCTCCACATCCTATCATGCTCCTATCCCCCTCCTCCCTTTGAATTTAATCGTTATTGGATGCTTTGGATATCATATATTCATTTTAAATTAACTTTGCTTCAATGTTTGCTAATGTACTTTATGAATGATTCGAACAAAATATATTCCCGTTTTAATTTGCGTAGTAATTTATAGCTGGCAATTTTTAAATTGTTATAATGGGTAATGGTTTTAATGGGTAATTTTTTTTTGTAGCGGGCAAATAACAAATTCCTTCACGTTTAAATTCGTGTTGTATACGAAATATATTTTTTTTAGTTGTTGCGGGCAATCTTATTATAACTGCTTGAGTAATTAGAGTGCATGTAAACATAACTTTTAGCCGGTTCGGAGGACCGGGCACATACTGGCTAGTAAGTGATATAACATATTGATCATAACGCCTAGATGGTGAGATTTCGGCTGTACGATTGACCTTTTTACACTTGTATTTTTTGTAATGTCTACATTTCGTTTGTTTGTGACTAGATTGTTTGATATTTTGTTTGTAAAGAAAGCAGCATGAAAAACACCAACACTATCAAAGGCATATTACAATCAATATATTGTCTTATGTATGAAAATAACAACAAACAAACAAACATACATACATACAAACACAAAGAGTGACGAGGAGAAATAGTTTTAGTGTTCAAACATAGGCTTGTTTGTGTGCTGCCGATCAATATCTCCCAGTATCGATCTACAGGCGGGCAGGCACTTCTGGCGAGCTCTTGTCTGTCAGCTTGCCAAACTGTAGCATCGCTTAACCCAGTTTACCCCATCCTTCCTTCCCTCCCGTTTTTTTAAATTTGTTTTATACATTTCTTTTCTCCGCTTCACACACCCTTTCTCACAGGTACTTGTTTCTCATACACATTCTCTGGGTTCTTGTTTCTCATACACGCATTCTCTTGGCGCATAGTTTCTGACACGCATTCTCTAGGTTTTTATTTCTCACATACTTTCTCTGAGTATTTGTTTTTCATATACATTCTTCCTGTTGGTCCTTGTGTCTCATCCACATTCTCTGTGTAGGCCCATGTCAAGTTGCATTTCATACATTTTACATGTTTACTCTAGTTGCTTTTCTAAGTATATATAAAAAGGTCCGCTTTCCATATCTCTGATTGCGTGTAAATCTCATATCAAGGTCTTTAATTATAATAATAATATTATTATTATTTGTATAGCGCTGCCAACAAACATAATGTAAGCTCAGAGCGCGTTTAACATACAACTAAGAATACGGATATTACACTAGGCCAGGTGACAGAGCTAAATTGATGATTAAAAAAAAAAAAAAAAAATACATGTAGCATTAACCGACCCAACCCATAAATAAGACAGAAAGTTTCTAAAGCATGTTAAATGTTATCTAAGGTAAATATTGAAATAATGAGTTTTTAAGTTCTGTTTGAAAGTAACAGTAGAGCTTGTTCGCCTCAGTTGAATGGGAAGTTGATTCCACCCCTTCGGACCGGATAAACAAGAAGGGCGTGTTTCTAATAATCCGGCACAGTTTCGATTTTAATTTTCCGCTTAACCCTCGCACATAATCTTTCCACATGAAGCCGATAAATTATAATTTTATTTTTTGCCCCCACCCAACCATATACTCTAGCCGTTTAATTACTAGCACATTGACGCTATGTTTGCACAGCGATAGCCTTATTACGTCATCATAATATGTGTAGAAAACCGCAGCGTAACACACACTCTCGCCATCAGAAGGTAAAATCGTCTGGTGAGCATTGCGAAAAGTGGTCAAGTTTGTTTCCTATTTTTAATTTGGCAGTTGTGTATGATTACACAAAGGAGCCATCCACATATAACTTCAAACAATTGTTTTTTCTTTGGTTAAATTTTCTTTGTCTTTTTGTTCTTCCGATGGGCACTAAAATCATCACAATAAAAAGCTCCTAAGTTTACAACTGTTTCTAACTGACCTTGCAAATCTATGAGCTTATTTAATAATAAAACAACAGAAAAAAAACAGTTCTTTTAATAATATTCTAGCGGGAACACCACGTCGTGTCGATGGGGGAAAAACGTGATGTCCACGTGTTTTCGTGGTTTCCGCCTTGTTTCCCCATCGATACGTCGTGGTGTGCCCCTGGGATAGGCAGAGGCGCTGATCTTGTTATGCAGCGCATCGATCAATGCATTTGTTTTATAATTTAGACTTGTGCGTGGTCGGCGAGCATAACGAAGGTTCCGAGTTCGAATCCTGGTGTAGACAAGGATTTGTGCCCAAATCTAATTGTAACCTAAAAAAAACAACAACATGCATTTGATGGTTATCTGACTTTAGTTTGGGCAAAGTGTAGGCGGAGGGTCATTGAATTCGCGACACAATCCCTTACTATGTCGGATACTTTTTGAACACTGCTTCACAGGCCTTATAAATCTAGTTGTTTTGGTGGGAATACTTTACATTATTATAGGCAACTCAATTAGTAGGCTACCTTATCTACTAAAATAAAGAAGTCAAATAAAAATCACTTAAAACAAAACCAGACACATTTTGAAATAATATTTATATGTTAAAAAAAATCATCAAAAGCACATAATATTTGTTTTTTTTCCACTTACAGGGGCGTCGCTATGTTCATTCGTCATATTTTTACTATCTTCCCCCCCCCCCGCTTTTTTTTTCTTTCCATGTCAAAATTCGTTATAAAAAAAAAAGTATGTCGACCCCTCCCCTTCCCACCATTACTACCCACTTCTATTTGTTTATGCTACGCCATGATTAATATTAGGTTTAAATATGAACTAAAGCTTAAACATACATGCAAATCAATAAAAACAAAATAATTTAATGAAGCCAACTAGATCTATGCCCGCGCAGACACACACGTTTTTTCGTTTACGCATAGGTTATCGCGGAATGGCTCTCCCTCTCTCTCTCTCTCTCTCTCTCTCTCTCCCTCTCTCTCTCTCTCTCTCTCTCTCTCTCTCGCTCTCTCTCGCCTCGTTCTGCTAAACCCCATAAGATGCACATGTCGTACTGGCTCCACTTCCGGTCCATCCAACCCCACGTGTGTTCCGAATGGCATACAGGAAGCCACGTGATTTCCGACAATACGAGATTTCTAACATACCTCTGTCCTACTCACAAATCAAAACAAACAAACAAACTAGGTAACAGAACAGCCATGGCTCATCAATTCATGAATCACATTTTATGACAAACTAAAGAAAGCATTTAAAGCATAGGTTCTCAACCTTTTTCGGCTCACCGCCCCCTTTTACATTTTTTTTCCGCTCACCGCCCCCTCCCCCCCCCCCCCAACTTAATTTTAGCGGAAACATTTGTTAATTAAAGGGAGATAATTAACCTTTTTCATTTGAGGTAATATTTCAATTTGTTTTTCTTTTATAAAAAACTGAATGGCTTGCATTTATAACTTTGAAATGATATGATAGAACTGTAAAAATTATTTGAAAATTGTATAAATATTATATGACTAAAGAATTTATATGAATACTTTCAAGCATTTTAATAACTACCCAGTTTGTATAATTACTACGTATCTATACCGCTCAGCTATAGTGGTAACCACTTTACAAAGGATTCAAACGTATTAAAGGACATTTCGGTAAAACGAGTAAAATTAGTAATATTAACCGATGTTAAGGCGACAGTCCGGTGAACCAACCATAAGACGAGACGGCCGCATAACATATTTGCCAAGTACTAACCCCTACTTCATCGAAAAGTAATTGCGATTTTTATTTGTTCAATAATATGTATGCCTACTGTTGGGGGATATCAGATATTTAGTAGGACTTGCGTGAGTTGTTGAAATTATAGCAGGTACGTATGTACCGCCC
>OX421498.1:37307617-37310117 GCA_949126835.1 Anisus vortex
ATGTAAATGCAAAATAAACGAACATGAAAGTATATGATTTAAAACTTATGTTCGTCGTCAGGAAGGAAATTTTGGCTTGGATAATATTTACCATATGAATAGAGATTGTAGTAAAAGTACATAAATTTACATTTTGTTTTCTATAAGTATAAAATAATAAATGTCATTTTGAAATAATAATAAAAAAAATAATGTTTCAATGAAATTAGCAAAAGATCAAAATAAGTTGTCATTTGGCTTCTCGGCATGTCAACACTCGTAACAGAACACTATATTGGACCAATGTTGGTCTAACGTTCGGTCAAGATTTCAATATTGGCAAAATATTACACGAATATTGGGCAAATATAGTGTGCTGTAAGGGACATCATTAACACGAGTAAAGGGGAATGCAAATGGATAATGAGTAGATGTGTCGTTTGGAGGTCGTATCGTACTGTACATAATCCCTTAGGGGAGGGGAGGGGTAGAAGGGGAGGATTGGGTAGGCCCTATTTAATATGCTATAAACACTGTTTCTAGAATATTCTGACGTTTATTCTACATTTATCCGTGGTTTGAGACTAGTAGGCCCTACTGCATTTTACTAAGCGTTTTCATTGATGATAAGCTGCTGGTCTTTCTGATTCGTTCACGCCTCCCATTCCATGCTCCGACGCCACACAGAATGAACAATAGAACTTAAGGGGCCATTCATAAATGATGTCACGCGAATCGGCTAAAATCATATTTGAAGATGCAAATTGTTTTTTTATGTGACGTCACATAGTGTTAAATTCCCTCCCCGCTCCCCGGGTCACAGAGTGCCCCAAATATTTCAGCCCCTCTTCACTCACCCAAGTTCGTGGCGTCATTTATGGACGACCCCTTACATAAAATTAGTCCTGGCATAATTAATTAATTATGATACAAGAAAAGTGCTGTGGCTGTTAAACCTCAAGGTATTTCTGGCTAGCTTGGTCGAATATGGAGAGATTTTTGTTTGTTTAAGACTCCAGGCTACAACAGATGGTTTGACCTCAGTGTACCCGAGTGCCCACCTACGTAAAATATAAAGGCCGAAGCGCTAATTGGGGGAATAACCTAAAACGTCACACCCGTAGGCGATTCATTCATTTGTTCGTTACAGTTCAAACCAACAGTATAGAGTTTTATAGATCGCTCATGAAAGTTATTTGGCATTGTTTATCAAGGAAAACCCTCTCGGGGGTGTATTATCAGTGTAGTTATAACTGTTTAACCTACAAAAAATAATGATTCCGAAAACTTTCTTTTTTTGTTTTGTTAGCATTGATGTTTGGTTCAACCCCCAGCGGAAGTATAAATGTTTTCTCCATAACGTTTGGAGAGTGGGCGGAGCTAGTTAATCAAAATCTATGTTATCTTATATATTACCGACGCTCCTTTTATAAAAAAAAAAAAGATTTTTGCGTCCTACGCTTATCCGTGGTCTGAGTCAAGTCTTGTATTTTTATTAGTGTTTAAAGTGAAATTTTCCTGTTTATTCAGGTAACCCATTCCAACCCCCTGGATGCCACTCGGGAATAAACAGTACTTATATGCATTTGTTCCCGAATAAGGGATAAGGAAAGTATTTTTTTTTGTCCTTATGTTTATCTGAGCATTGTAACAGGTTGATTTTGTGTTGTATTTCTAAATTAGAGTGAGTTTAATGTCTTATGTATTATTACTACTTTACTCTTTGCCTGATCGGCCGAACCATTAGTTGTTGTTGTTTTTTAAGTACAAATGATAGGAACAGATAAAAATATTGAATAAAAAAATGTTTAAAAAAAATAACATGTATTGGTGATAGGGTTATATATTGCTTGAAAAATATTTTAAAATGCAACATATTAACATGTAGTTCTGTCATGGTGTAAGAAATAAAAATAAAAAAGATTTGGATCGTGGAATTGCAAGTGATCTTGTAATCTTGTAATATAAAAAAAATAGACTAGGTGTGTTTACTAAGTCGTGGCTTGAGAACCGGTGCAAGGGAAAGTGTTGTTACTAAATATAGACATGTACTCTTGGGCCTTGATGGGGTTAAAGTTGACGACGACAGTGAATTACGAAATACAAGAAATATTCATCAAAGTGTCTGTCTGTGATATATTATAAGTATATTTCGTCTGTCTGTCTATCTTTTTATCTATCTATCTGTTGGTTTATCTAGTAATCTATTCACCCAATCATTCTCTCGATCTAATTTATCTATTTATCCAACTTCTATCTATCCACCCATCGGCCAATCTCGCAAGCCTTATATTTATCTTTCTTTCAGTCTATCTATCTATCTATCTATCTATCTATCTATCTATCTATCTATCTATCTATCTATCTATCTATCTATCTATCTATCTATCTATCTATCTATCTATCTATCTATCTATCTATCTATCTATCTATCTATCTATCTATCTATCTATCTATCTATCTATCTGTCTGTCTGTCTATCTATCTATCTATCTATCTGTCTGTCTATCTATCTATCTAT